>WOFM01000549.1:2233376-2282590 GCA_011428145.1 Ericerus pela | reverse complement strand
AAAATGAAGTAAAAGTAGTAAGAGTCCTCGAAGTCAGGGAGTAAAACTAGTAAAAGTGGTTTGACAGAGAAGGAAAACGAATTCGAAATTTCGAGAAGCAACGAAAAGTTACGCGGAGAATGTCTGAATGAGATTCATTTGTCTTCGAGTGTGAAATTATTTCTTCGAAAACGAAAGAAATTAAAAATAAATAGAACTGATAGTCTTCCCAGTGGATCGTGTTCCTGCAAATATTTTAAAATTGTTTACCTCTGATTTATTATGTTCCTGGGCCTCCGACAATTCTGATCTGACGTAAAATCTCGTTAAATTTGTACAAGTAGGTTAAGTTTAATTATACGTATGTTAAAAGTAACAGTGTATTAAGATTTTGAATTTTTGATACATTTCACTATTATGTCATCTTTGCTTTTAGGCTATTTGCGTTGAATAGTTACTGAGAAATCCGTGAAAATTCAATTTTCTTGTACTTTTGGCGGTGTTGATTGTATGGTCTGCTGTAACAATAAACTATTCTTGAAAATATGGGAGCATCATTACTTGAAAGTCAAAAACGAGCTGCAGCAGCGCAACTTGAAACACTGAAGGCTCGCGTTGATAAAGTTCACATCGAAGGTTTACAGCGAACGAAGGATGATTTCGTGACTGGTGCTTTTCATGACATATTTAAAGTCAGTACCTTCCAAGAGTTATTGGAGAAAAGTATTGAAACACGTTTGAAACTTGAAAAACTCGGTTGTTTCAAAAATATCGCCATCGTCATTGACACAAGTTCAGGAGCTAAGTCAACCCCTGGTTATGGCTATGATATCACCTTTAATGTCGTCGAACATGGTAGAATTACCGGCCGTGTCAACACTACCATTGAAAATAATCAAGGTTCTCTTGGATTCGCTGTACTGACGCCTAATTTAATAGGTCGTGGCGAGACCTTACAAGCTGAAGTCAAGTATAGTTCTAAGAAAATGCAAACTTTTAACACGTCTTTCATGAAACCGTTGTTGTTCAAGAATGGCTCATTCAATGCATCTATTTTTAAACAAACATCCGAGAATATTGCATCTGGTTATAAACTAACCGAGTATGGTACCCAAGTCGGATTGTCATTTCTCTATGGCGGTAAAGTCAATCACGATATCCAGTACGAAGGTATCGTTCGTAATGTCGGTGTTCTTAATCGAATCGTTGGCTTTAACATCAGAGGAAGTGCAGGTTATACATTGAAATCATCGATAAGAAATATTCTGAGCGTTGATTCAAGAGATTCTAATGTTTTTCCGACCAAAGGTGGTATTTTACAGCTAAAATCAGAATTTGCTGGCCTTGGGGGAAATATTGATTTTTTTAAAAATGAATTATTCTCGCAAATTAATCTACCATTAGTATCTGATATAAGTTTACAAGCGTCTTTTGGTGCAGGATTATTGACTGAGGCGACCAAATATGGATATTACTCCTTGATCGATCGGTTTTTCTTAGGTGGGCCTCTAACACTTCGTGGATTTCACTTTAATTCTGTTGGGCCAAAAATAGATGGCTATGCTACTGGAGGCTCAATTTACTGGCTTGGTGGCCTACATTTGTACACACCATTGCCGCATCGACCAATGAAAGGTTCTTTTGGAGATTCGTTTCGAATACACGTATTTTGTAATGCTGGTAATTTAGGTAGTGTGACCAGAAATGTAAAAGAAACCTTTGAATCGCTGAGTGAAAGCACTAGATTAATGTATGGCATCGGGCTGGTATACAGATTGGGACAATTAGCTCGAATTGAACTCAATTATTGTATTCCAATACGTTTTCAAGCTGATGACAAGTTGATCGATGGTGTTCAGTTGGGATTAGGTGTCCATTTTGTTTAGGATTACCTTCAATTATTTGAACAGTGATAGCGTTCCTGTTAAACATTAATGGGTCCACAATTAAAGTTTTTCACCTTTTTGGTACGAAAAACGTCTTACTTTTCGTAATAGCTATAGAGAGATAGCTCTGGAAGAACAAATCAAGTTGTTGAACTAACGTATAAGAGGTCTTATCGTGATTTTCCTTTTTTTTTCTTTTTTTTTGTGCATTTGTTTGATTGTCTGATACATTTTCATTTTATTATCTAATCGATTGTATTTGTCGTAAAAAATGTTTTGTACCACCTTTAACGTGAAACCTTTTTCTTTTTCTGTTATTGAACATTTTGTATGAAATTCCACTAGTAACGTCAATGTAAGTAGGTTTATAATAGTTTTATGTCCCTTACTTGAAGTTGAATATTTTGTGATGCGTTTATGTTTGAATGATTCTTAATGCGTACATACGAAATAAAATTATTGTTAAATTTTCTTACTTTTTCCCATTTGACTGACATTTTAGTTTCTGAATTTTCATTTAAACTTATACTTACCGCTATTATCTAGGAACCTATCATATAAATGGTACCATATAATCTTTCTCTCGAGTTAGCTTCGGACACTATTAAAATTACTCAAGTGCTTTATTTTAAAATTATACAGTATTAAACTAGTGAGAAATAAAACCTTTTTGTATGATACTCGACTCCGCAAAAAAAAGGATTTTCAGCATTCGGTAAATTTATATAATTGATGACTTCAACAAGAAGTTAGCTCTGCCGTTGCTACTTTTTTATTGTTTTTATACCGAAGGTAACTCGGCAAAAATAAGTCAAAATTACAATAAAATTTAATTGAAAAATTTTTTTTCTCACCATGCAAATTGTTGTAATAACATAATTTTCAATCATTGGAAATTTTATTCAAATTAACAAATCGTGAATTATTTTATGAGCATCGTCTAAACTCTAAATAAGATGTATCTTTTCCTTTGTATATTTTTTTAGAATTGAATTCAGTTCTCGTAAAAATTATAATTCAAAAAATTTTTGACAAATTCTAAATTGAAAATACATTAAACATTTTTCAGTGATTATGTATTTATCTTGTACCACTTCATATACACATATATATTTAGTAATTAATAATTAATTATGAAGAGAAGAATTGGAATTATTTAAATTTTAAATTTCATCATTGTCACAAATTTTATTGTATCAGAGTGAAAAATTGAATTCAATGACTCAAAACGGTGCTATAAAAGGTACTACTCTTATTTTTATTTATTTTTTAATGATGACTGATTTTTAATGAGGAATTTTACTTTTGACTGGGCTGGCGTCTCGGAAAAAGAGTTCAACTATGTGGACAAAGAATCTACCAACGAAAAGGCCCAAAAACTGTAAAACTGGGGCAATTTTTTCTTTTTTTTTTTATTATTTTGGCCACTAAAGGCTCAAAATGATTATACTTGGTCTCATTTTATTCTTTAGAGTCTCCTATTCAATTTGGTATGTCAATGAAAAGCCAAATTTTCTTTTGAGAAAATTAGGAAGAAGTATTCGAAGACTGCTATGTACTCACCGTTCTTTTATCTTGTTTGTTTCCCCCCATAGTTATATATATATATATATATATATATAATGCCACAGTTGATTTTTCAGGGAAAATCTCCCATTCTTTCACAGAGTTCTACTTAAGTTGTTGGGTAAAAAAGGTTGCTGTTGTAACTTAACTGCATACAACTCATGTAACCATACTTTGTTCATGGTAAGAAGTCGCTTGTTGTTCAATGTCATAAACCCAAAGTCTTCATTGAATGTACAAGTATTGGAGGAAATAATAAAACAGTAAATTATCACGAGAAATATATTTTGCATGTTTGCTAGAGTGATGTTAAAAATTTTGGTATGTATCGATATGTATCGATACTCACAGCTGTATTGAAGTATTGATACATTGCTCGATACTCACGATACATATCGATATATTTTATAGATTCAAAATAAAAAACAAATAAATAAAAATACAAAAAAGTCCGCCAGGCTACCAGCAGACAGAACAGATTATGAAAGTATATTCTTCTTAATATTTAATAATTACTATGGTTGATAGCTTGATACGCGGAACAGTGGAACAGGGAAGAGAGATTTATATTTTATCAAGAAAAAAAATTATGGATTTTTGATACGATACTGTATCAATACATGTGGTCAAAATATCGATACGTATCAATACTCAAAAATGCTTCGATATAACATCACTAGGGCCCATATTCAGAAATGTCACTTTAACCTCCCTTTACTTAAATTTCACTTTAAAAAAGTTTTTTGCACAATTTTGTACCTGTAAAATTTTTTTTCGGAACAATTATTTAGACTCGAAACGTTCAATAATTTCTTTAATACGTGGTGCGGGATATTATGACATCTTTGCAAATCCAAAATTACTTTAATATTATAAAAATAATTTTGATAGAATGTATTTTATTCCCTCAGATACATATCTAGCATTCTGTGAAAGACATGATAATGCCAATACTTTTCATTTTAGAAAGAATTTCTTATACTATTCAAGGAAAATTAGAGAGTGTAGAACTGTAGATAAAATTTTTACAAAATTAGACTGTATAGATGAAGTTAAAACAAAAGTTATGGTAAATATGGCAAAATCAAAATGGCAACAATTTAGATATAAACCCCCAAGGGAACATAGGAGTATTTTTGACAAAATGGGATACCCTAGTACAGGATGTTAGAGATGCAGGAGAAGAAGTAACTGAGAAATTAGAACTTGAAAACCTTTTAATGGCTTTAGGACACGAACAAGCAATTCCACTAATGAGATTTTAAAATTTAAATGAAGAAGAAAAAACATTGAATAATAATAATAATACGATGTAAAAACGGCCTTTTTAAACACTCCAATAAATTTCCCATTATATTTAAAACCACCTTAGGCATGAATATAGATTCCAATAAAATTTTAAAATTTAAGAAAGCAATTTACGGACTTAAGATAGCTTCAAAGTCTTGGTATAAACTATTAGATAATAAGATCATACAAATGGGTTTTAATAGATCTAAAGTTGATCCTTGCATATATATTCGTCAAGATACTTTTCTATTAACATATGTAAACGATACACTTCTCATTATAAAAAACAAAAATGTTATTGAAGAAATTAATCAGAAATTTGAACAATTTTTTACAATGAAAATAATGAATGAACCAAATTTCTTTGTAGGTTTTGAAATGAACAGAAATAGACCCAATAAAATAATTAAACTATCTCAATTTATGTATATCAATAAAATATTAAATAAATTTAATCTTAATGAAGCAAAACATTCAACTATACCAATGGAAACAAACCTAAGAATTAAAATAAATAATAATGAAGATACAACAGACATTACTGAATATAGAGCAATGATGGGAGCCTTGTTATATATTTTAAGATTAACACGTCTCGATATAGCTTTTGCAGTTAATTATTTATCAAAATTCCACATCCCAAAATACAAACTAAAAACTATGCAAAAGGAATTTTCAAATATGTCAATAACACGAAGCATTATTTTCTAACAATTAAATCTTTAGGAGAACATATAGAAGCATTTGTGGATGCATGATACAAACCAGATGTTAATGACAAAGTCATAGATCCCAATAATTTTTCTAAGGGTAAATCTGTATCTGGTTATTTTGTATTTTGCAATAACAATCTCATAAATTGTCTGTTCATAGACAATTGATTATGGTAAGCTCTTCAACAGCTGCTGAAATCATAGCAATATATGATTTAATAGATGATTTAAAAATAATTTGGTTACTTATGAAAGAAATATACAATCAAATTACACATATACAAATAAATGAAGACAATATTTCTACACAAAAGATTTGTTCAGGTGGAAATCAAAAACATGCTAGAGCATTAATGATTAAGTGTTATAAAATTTTAGAGGAATTTGAAAATAAAATTATAGAATTTAAGACAGTCAATTCACAAAACCAACTAGCTGACTTATTCATAAAAGCACTGGAAAGATCAAAATTTCAACTTCTAGTCGAACAAATACTTAAAACTTCAAATATTTTTTCTATTTCTTAAATATTATCATATCACAAATATCTTCTCTGAAATAATCTATAATTCATAATTAGACACAACTTAAATAAATATACAAATTAAATAAATATCATAAACCTGTTACATCTAGAAATTGAAATAACTGACATTCTCAAATTTCAATGAAATTTAAAATCCACACTCAAATTTTTTAATTATATTAAATAAGAATTAACTATAATAAATTAAATAATACTTTTTTTTATATACGACTTTCTTTACATAAAAATACTAGTAATTTTTTTTAAATCACAAATTTATTTATTTATTAGTTACCATTTTTATATATGTTCAACCAATGTTACCAAAAACAACACAAACTGAAATCAATGTTCCTTTATATATAAGTGTATTTTATTTTTTTTTTATTTTTCATTTTTTTTTTTTTTAATAATTTTCTAATAAATTAATTAATCATATTTGATTTATAAGAGTTCAGGGGATGTGCTGGACGTAGTCCCTATAACTCTTAAATGCTAATAATAAGAAGACATCAAACAATTCAATAAGTAATATTCATGCATTACAAAAACTTTCAAATAAAGGTCTAGGAAGAGCTTTTGTAAATGTATAAGCTAATTGTGATTTATTTGAAATCCACTTTATATCAACTAATTTCTTTGAATATACTTTACAGACATACTTATATTTTAATTTCACTAAGTGTCTTAATGCTTTGGACTCACCAGATTTAACTGCCTCAATAGTAGCTTGATTATCTTTGAAATTCTTTGTTTTAGAATTTTCAAACACAAATTTGACAAATATATTACGTTTTTACTAGCTTGATTCAACACAATATATTCCACTTCCATAGACGAGGTAGCAATACATTTTTGTCATTTTGTACTCCAAGCTATAGAGTCATCAAATATTTGAATTAAGTAACTTGAGATGGACAAACCATCTGGATCAGTTATATCTAAGGAAGCATCACAGTAACTAACAAAATTATGACCACTTCTATCAAAGTATATTCCAAGATCTTTAGTACACTTTTAATATTTTAATACACTTTCAATTTTAATCCAATCGTATATGTCATAATTACTGTATTTACAAGTTAAAGGAATTACTCAAAAGTAAATATCAGGTCTAGTACACAGTTAAATGAAGAAGAGTACCAACTACTTCTTGATATGGAATATAATATTTCAAGTTTATCATAGTTTCAATTCTTGGTTTGTAATTAGCTTTTCAATCTGCTTGATTAGTGACCATAGGAGTATCACGCTCTTTACAGTCTTTTATACCATACTTTGATAATACTGACTCAATAAAGTGCTTTTGTGACAAACACATTTTACTTTGTTTCTTATTTCAATTAATTTGAATTCCTAAGTACTTTTTAGGTTCACCCATAATTTTAAGTTTAAGCTCTTTATTTGAACGACGTTGAGTTTCTAAAATTTTGTTTTTATTATTTCCAGTAATAAGAATATCATTGACATACGCAACAATTATTGTAAAGGTGGAATTCTTTTCCTAATAATAAATGTTAGCTTAACCTTCATGGACAATGAATCTCATGCCAGACATAGCTTTCTTAAAACAGACATGCCATTGTTTGGGACTAACCCGGAGACCATATAATGATTTCTTTAACTTACATACAGGGGTATGTTTGAACTTATCAGTTTTATTAACACCATTAGGAATTTCCATGTAGATGTCTTTTCAAGTTCACCATTAATAAATGCTACATCCACGTCTGTTTGAATAACATCCCATTTTAATTTGTTTGTATTGAGGTGAGTTATGATCTTTTGATGTGGAAAAGATAAAAACGGATTATCATCTTTGAAAAAGATTTATTCACAGCGTTAGTACAACGACTGACGAGTGGAGAACATTCTCCGTCGAGAAGTGGCGGGAAAAGATTATGCCGGTGATCAGTGTCGCCACATGTGAAAAGATTAAATATAATAAACATGTTACATACAGTGTTAGTCAGAGATCAGGTTATGTGTTCGTGAGGGAGTGAGGGAATTGTATCCCAACACTCCCCTGCAA
This sequence comes from Ericerus pela, assembly GCA_011428145.1. Classification (NCBI taxonomy): domain Eukaryota; kingdom Metazoa; phylum Arthropoda; class Insecta; order Hemiptera; family Coccidae; genus Ericerus; species Ericerus pela. The sequence goes on along the minus strand of WOFM01000549.1, from coordinate 2,274,598 downwards.
TTCAAAACGGACGAACAAACATATAAGTTAAAAAAGTATCACACGGTGTATGTATTAAAAAAAATAAATAAGCAATAGCAGTCAAAATTATTAAACATAAATATCATATAAAAAAAATTTGAAATGTTGCTAAAATGGTAAGAATTAAATAAGTCGTTGACTAACATTATGATGTACAATTAAAATGTGTATAAATTTATAAATTAATTGTTTTGTCTTATATATTATGTAATTATTAACATGAGGTATATATTTAACCTTCTGTTATAGTGTCAAGTCTTATAAATATATTGTGTGATTTTAAATTATTATATATATAAAAAGGTCGGAAAGATCAATATCTCCTCATTGACAGCTGTGGAAGAAAACATTATTATCTATGTCCTTATAATTAATTGTGTGGGGTTTTAAATAAGTATACTATTATTGGAATCAATTGAGTTTATTAGGGGATGCTGATGCCTGTAAGAGAGACAGAGCAGCAACGGGGAACCTGTTGTAAAATATGATGTGAAGTTGTGAAACGAAATATGGACTGCTCGGTTTACGATTGGCGCTAAAAGACCAACGCCCATCTGCAGTCCAAAACCAAATATTAAAAAATTTGAAGGGTTATGTCAATTAAGACTATTGGCAAAAAAGTTGACTTGCTCGGAGGATTCTCGTAACGATATTCTGAAAGGTTTTCCGATCAAGTGCTTTAGTTAATATGTCGGCAACTTGATCGGGTGACCTAATATCATTGAAGTTTATCAATTTTTGCTGGAATGCCTCCAGCAATGCATAGCATTTGATTGCGAGAGACCTGGATCGTTTCTGGCCTCCCCCAGATGCAATGCGGGACGCAGATATATTGTCCTCATACACCTGCACTGGGTTGGTTACAGAGAAAACGCTTTCCATAAGTCTCCAGATCACATATATGTCGTCGAGTGCATCATTCAAGGCAATTAACTTGGCTGCAGTTGACAAAGTTGCAACTGTGTGTTGCCGATGAACGGCCCAATTTAGCAAGTCTCCGTTTACAAATATCATGAAACCAGTTGTGGAGCACCCTTTCTCCAAGTTAATTATATCGATGGGTGAATCATCTACGTCAGGTGCATACGACGCATCGACAAAAGCTTTAATATGAGTTTGGTCGGAGTGGAAGACTAGAGAGAAATCTCATGTAGTTTTCAGGTATCTAATGATACGACGAACATAGTTTTTAATTTCATTATTGGAGGATGCCTGAAAATGGGATAAGTAGTTTACGGCGAAAGCAATATCCAGGCGGGTCAGTCTTGCCACATATAGCAAATTCCCAATCATAGCCCTATATTTGGTATCGTCAATTCCATTTGCCGGTTTATTAAGTTTAAGCCCAGTCTTCATGGGTGTGGAAGATGGATTACATTCGGTCATTCCGAACTTCCGGAAAATCTTATCGATATATCTATTTTGTGTGAGTATAATTTGTTTTCGTGGTATATCACAATTTATTTCAAATCCAACGAAAAATGTGGGATTATATTCTATTTTTTATGTGAAACTTTTATTGAAAGTATCTATTAAGTCTTGTGTCCACCCGTTGTGGTTACTTGCCAACAACATGTCATCCACATAGACTATCAAGAGTTCCATTGCACCAGTGTTATCCTGTTTGATGTATAAACATCTATTGATTTTCAACTGGGTGAAGCCAGCTTGAACTATTGTTGAATTCAACAAATTGTACCAACTTTTAGATGATGTTTTAAGTCCATATATAGACTTTATAAGTTTCAGGCATTTATTTTCGCCTAATTGGCATCCCTTAGGGATAGATATGAATATTGGGTATTTCATTTGAGAATTTAAAAAAGCTGTTTTTATATCAAATTGTGTTTGACAGTATCCATCTGATTAACCAGTATTGGACTACCGGGGCATATGTTTCGGTCAAGGAATAGTGAGTGAGATCTTTAAAACCCCTTGAAACCAATCTAGCTTTTGGTATGTGAACACCTAGGTTGTCGGGTTTTGTGGTGAAACACCACTTTGTATCTACCAATCTCACATTCCTTTCTTTGGGACAACCTCTCAAACGCCCATATCAGATAGTGAATTCAACTCGTCTGTGATGGCTTGGACCCACTCTTCCTTAAAGGGGTTGTTTTCGACATCCTCCCATTTTTGAGGGATATGGTCCTCAATGTAATTTTTATATCGTGATTTGAATAGATTTAAAATCACAGGAGTATTTATAATATTATCATTATTTTGTGTATTTTCTTTATTATTATTTATATTATTTATTTGTTTTATATTCCTCGTTTCATCAAATCTGCATTGCAAGTGAAGTGCGATTTCTCCATTAATGGGTCCCTTATACAGTACCCACTATTGGTTTACCCTACAAAAATTCCTTTGTCGGATCTTTGGGTTAATTTTGGATGTTAAATATTGGCACTTTTTCTTTTATTTTTAGTGGCTTGTTGCTGACGGACCTCTATGGGAATGTACCTGTGAGCAAGAGACCCAAAAACTCTCATTTTGGATAAGTCCGGCTTTGTGCCGTAAAACATCTCAAAGGGGGTTTTGTTATCATTATTGGCCCTAGTTGGGCTCCTGTTTATTATATAAACAGCCGTCACAACAGCCAATGACCAAAAACTGAAATCCAAATCAGAGTCAAACAGCATAGCCCTCGTCCTTGCCATAATCGTCTGATTCTGCCTTTCGGCCATCGCATTCAACTCCGGTTAATACGGAACAACTGGCTCGAGGTTTACGCTGTTCTCACAAAATGATTTCATATTTGAGTCAAGATATTACCTAGCATTGTCACATCTTAATGTAGCTATAGGGTGATCCGGGAATTTCAATTTCAATTTCATATATAATTTTTTAAATTCTTCGAAAACCATTGATTTTTTCTCAATAGTGGAAATAAAAGTATATTTTGTGGCATGGTCCACGAAAATCAAGACATATTTTTCACCATATATGCCTGGTGAGAAGGGGCCCATTGTATCTGATGAAACAAGCTCGAGTTTCCTCTCAGGTCGTGTGCTAGTTCCATTGTGCCCTAATCTTCTAGAGTTGGCTTTTACGCATACCTCACAAAGACTGAACTCGTCATCACGAAAAGTAATTCCATTTGGAATACCTCTTGAGACCTTTGTCAAGAATTTTAAATTTTTTCCCGACAGATGTCCTAATCTCCTATGCCATATCATTTTTTTGTCTATTTTTGGAGGAGGGCGTTCAGAAATTCACTCCGAGTGACAACAACATCGAAAATCAAAAAACTACCCGTTTGGAAATTCACCCCTGACTCCGCCCATAAAAACGGTTGACTGTTGTCACACTTACCGCGTTCAAAAATTCACCTCAGTTGACAGTGGGTGTAGACAACCATCACTCTGGTCCGGAGATGGTTCACATTGTCACCCCGGGTGATGAAATTGGTTGTCGATTTTAAATTTTGGAAATATTGATTTCTTATCACATGGGAGATTTCATTTATTTACACATATCACGCACAAATTCTTATTTTACCATGAAATATTATGAAAATGTTAATTAAAAAATAATTAGAAAATATTTTAATGCTCAGTTATTAGTGTCAGTGAATTTTATTATAAGTTATTAAAAGATGGATGAGCGTTTAAAAATTATAGTGACTGACATTGTGCGAAGTACAGTGAAATTCTATGAAGACTTCCTTCTTTCATCATCTGAAGCAGGTAAATGCATTATGATTATTAGGTGATAATATGTGTTTTATTTATATGAATTAATAAGATTTGTTGTATTTATGTAAATGATGAAGATTCCTCGAATGAGGAGCATCCCAGGAGACAAAAAAAGAGGAAACGAACTGCTGCCCAAATATCGGGAATACGATCATTTATTGAGTATACTGTACCAAGATTTACTGACACTGAATTTTAATCTCATTTTTGATTATCGGTACATGCCTTTGAATGGGTTTTAAATAAACTTTCATCGAAATTGGCCAGAAAACGGACAGTTGGTCGCCTAAGTACATGTCCGAGGAAGCAGTTACTAGCGGTATTGTGGTTGTTTGCAACTCCAGATAGTTTCAAATAAAAATTTTTGTAAATCATATATTTTTAAATTTTTAATTGATAATACTAATTGAAGTTACCATTTTTTTGATGACAGATCTGTTGCATGTCGATTTGATTTATCAAAACAAACATTACATGCCTGCTTTTTGCGTGTATTACATGCTCTCAACTGTTTGGCGCCAACAATTATTTCCTGGCCAAATTCGGAGAGGAGGCAGATCATATCCCAAAAATTCAAACGTATGGGTGGTTTCGAAGGCGTTATCGGAGCTATTGATTGCACCTACGTAAAAATCAAGGCACCATCAGATAATGCACAAGTTTACATTAATCGGAAATGTTTCTATAGGATTACATTACAAGCAATATGTGATGATAGTCGTCAGTTCATCGATTGTTTTGCTGGATATCCAAGTTCAGTTTCAGATACTAGAATATTTAGACAATCAGAAATTTATAAGGCAATTGTTGATAATCCTTCAAATTATTTTTCGACACATGAATATATTCTAGGCGATAAAGCTTACGAGCCAAAACCTTTTTGCGTACCACCATATCAAGAGGGACGTAATTTTACTCAATGGCAGCGAAACTTCAATCATCAACATGCTAAGACGCGACAAGTAATCGAACGTACATTTGCTTTATTCTTTGGTAGATTTCGTTGTTTTAAGGATCTCGATATGTCTCGCACAGACCTCATACCAGCTTCTATTATAGCTGCGTGTGTTCTACATAATATTTGTTTAACAAATTCTTCTGATACGTTACATCCTCGGTTTGTGGCAGAAGGTGCAGTGTATTTGCAGCAACGTACGATTGTAGCACCAGAACTAGAACAATTATTAACTCAAGGTAGTGCAACAAATGAAGAGGGTAGAGCATTTTGAGATCAGTTAGCTTTAGAAATGGGATTACTCAATGATATTGGACAGTGAGACAATCTTTGACAATGTGACTGTGATGTGATATTTCCTTGTTTTAAATATATGTATTTCATTTTTCGTAATAATATTGGTGTCAATAGTCAGATGATGTAGTTTTATAATGAAGACGCCGTAAATGATGTCAATATTTATCGGTGTATTTACAAGATTATTGTATAATCAAAATGTGTAATAAATGTCATTTTTATTTTAAAATTGTTGTCGACTAAAGTTGTATGAATATTATGGGTATATAGGTTATCGAATATCGGTTTGATTCATAGAATATTTATTAATTTTCATTATATATTGTCACTTTCTACAGACATTCTATTGAACAAATATTCTAGCTCTATGAAAAGTTAAGATGTGATTGGGCTATTATTATCCAAAGAAATTAGTTAATTTTTTATACGTTTTTATTCTACTCGGTCGATTCGGTGAGGTACACATAGGATGACCAACTTCATCATGTTTTCAGGTGTGATGACTAATGCAAACATATACTTATATCCCTTTGTATCAGTTGTTTTCTCAATGTTTGTTTGTTTCCTTCTTCACCAAAAAAAGTAAAAAATTTTATTTTGCCTTTCGTCGTTATTTTCTTTATCAAATTCTACATATTTCTGCTATCTATTTTTCTACCTAAATTATTTTATCTTCCAAATTTTTACAATTCAAATTCTCGTAAGTATAGTTTACTACTACTGCCTGTCCAAAACAAATAACATAATGTTTGAAAAAAAAATTTATTTAACGATAGAATTTAACAAAAGAACAACGAATATCACAAAAAAATGAAAATTTACAAAATCGAAAAAAAAAACACTTGAAATACATAAAATGAAAAGAGATATACAGGACAAAAAAAGAAAATGAATAATATATACTGATACTTATAAATAAATACAAACCGTCTCGCGACTGATCATCCTACATATAGGGCACGGTACTTCCGTATCATGTAGTTCTACGAGCTGACAGTAACACTCTTCACAAATGCAAAAATGTCCACACAGGATGAATGAAAGTTGCCTCTCATTTTCGAAACAAATCACACAAATTCGATCCAGTTGTTGCTGCTGTTGCTGCTGCCAATGTACTTGGCCACCATTGTTATGTTCTAATTCACGTCGTCTACTTTCTTCTGGTTGTCTTACTTCTGGTTCACAAACTTCTAGTTGTCTAGCTGATTCTTGTAGTCTACGACTAATACTACTGCTACTGCTGCTGCTATGGTCTCTTGTCGGACACTCAACTGAAATGTGTCCCCTCTGGTGACAGGTATAACATACCTTTTCACCAGTGGGACAATTCCGATATTGGTGTCCATAAAAGCCGCAGTTGGTACACAAATTTCTTCTGTAATAAATAATATAATTAAAAAATGTGACAGATAATATTAATGAAGTAAGAAAATAATTAACAAATTTTTACCTGTCACTCATGTACTGTTGACAATCACGAGCAATGTGGCCAAATTGTTTACATCGGTAGCAAAAATGACCTGGGTAGGGACATTGAGTAGTTCGATGTCCCTTGAACCCGCAATTTACACATGTAACATGCGCCAATTCAGGCCACATGTAGGGATTTGCAGCAGTGGGAACCGGATTTGGTGGTCTGCACGTATAAATCGAAAGAAAAAAATTATCAAAAATAATGACATAAACAAAATATGATGAATAATAATCGAAGTGTTACCTTTGATCTAACAGTCTATCGTCAGGTATTTCTTCAGGTTCTCAAACTTCTGGTTGTCGAATTTGTGGTTGTCCATTTTGTTACATGGGAGAGGCAGTCTGTGAAACAATAAACAAACAAACAGATAGATACAATTCGACGATTTATTCATTGGAACCGAGCACAAACGCAATACAACACAATTGATGGGAATCTTCAGGATTTTCATCCTTGTAATATTATACTAATGCCATTTAATGTAATATTATCACTGTCAACAAATTATCAATTTCATAGTATCCTATCGCTAAATTCGATGGGCTGTGTTATGGTAAAGAGGACTCAACATTTTACTCAAAATTATATCGAATTCTTACCTTTCATTCAAATCTTCACGTTGGTCTAATCTAGCATTCTGTTCATGATCATGATCACCTCGTGTTTCATCACTCTCCGGTTGTCAAACATCAATCTCCGGTTGTCTCACATCAATCTCAGGTTGTCTCACATCATTTTCTGGTTGTCTTTCTGCTGCTGGTGCTTGATCAGGTGGGAAAGCTTTAGGTTGCTGTGGATTGCGTTCCATTAATTCCGCCATGTAACGCCTCCACAAAGCATGTGGAACATCACGACGAGGAGGATTATTCATTTTAAGATGAGCTATAACAATAACGAAACAAATAACATCTTCACGTACAAATTTAAATGTTAATAAAAAAAATCTGTTCACAAACCTCGTATTTTTCATAAATTTCTGAAATTTAGATTCCTCGATACAAGCACCAACACGCACGAGTGAATTTCAAAGAGAAGCACATTGTGACGACAAAAACGACGCTACCAAATGACGATGTAAATGTATATCACATGAAGGACGAACGATGCTACTAGCTCTGTGATTGGTCGATCAATACTGGAACTATGTTTCGATGAAAAATAGATTATTATTCGAAATCAAATTGTATTTCTTCATTACATGTTTTTGACGAACGCCTCAAATGCCGTCGCAGTTCTTTCGAGAGCATTAACAGCTCTTTCTTTATAGACAAGATTTTCACTTCTGGTCAATGATGCTGGTTGAGGTCTAATTTTTTATTTTTTTATTTTTGGAGTATCTTCATATTCAACTTCTTCGTTCAGACATGTCAAAACGGTTGTTTCTTCAGGAGAGGTCGACTCGCCAGTTTCATATCCACTGACAGTAACAACTTTTTCACATATATCTTTTGATCCATTCACCGAAGAAGCAATATGAGGAGGACAAACATTGTGTGATTTATGAAATATGGCATCAAGTTCTTCAAAAAAATTGCAGCGTACTCTTTTTTTTCCGGTATCTCCATTGCTCATATTGTCAATTTTAGTAATGTACCGTTTTTTCAGGTACTTCAATTTATTTTCACATTGTTTAGCTGTATATGGGACCAATTTGGCAGCAATCTGTTGCCAAACCTTTGAATTTTTACAGGTTGTTGATTTGAAGAGATGCTCAGCATCTTTAAACAATGTCAGTAACTCCAAGACATCTGCTCGTTTCCACAGTGGCCCAGTCGATGTACGCAGATCATCATTAAATTCAACAGCATGATATACTGTACTCTGTACAGGTGAGTCATCAAGGTTTACAATTTCTTCTTCATATCGAGCATCTAGTTCTTCTTGTAGTTTAGCCTTGGATGTTCGTTTCTCAAATAGTATTTGATCTTCTTTTTCAGAATCAATATTTGAAAGATTTGTTTTCGGTTGAATCGTATTACCCGGCGCTTTTTTGTATCATTTTGCGCAGGTTTTGACATACGTTCTTGCATATTTATCCGTTCTTTGCTACCATTTTTATGTATAGCTTCCATAATATTTTTTGGCATTGAAATAACGGATTTTTTATAGTTCGAGGTACTTGGTACTTCCGGTTGTTGATGTAATTCTACGTCTTGTTGTCTGTTTTGTACTTCTAGATCGGGTTGTCTAGAAGTATGAGGTAATTCGACTGTTGCTGATGAGTCACCACTGGTACCATCGGAGGGAATTGTGACGACTGCATCATTTTTATCTTTCGGCGGTAATAATTCACTAGTAGTATCATCAGATACTACTTCTTCAACTGCAGCAGTACTATTTTTCGACACAGCAGAGACATCGTTGATACTGATTAATTCTGAATCAGAATCTACTAACATATCGAGCATGGCTGGAGTAGCTGAGTCAATTTGAACTGAATAATCTCCATTTTTGTTTATAGTGTACCGGCACCACAACAGATTGTCCGCTAAGAGAAAAAAAAACAAAACCTATTGAAGAGCTATTCTCTCTTTTTGACGAAGAAATGATGAAGTCTATGCTAATACTTATAATCATCCTTATGTTGAACAAGAATATGATCATCATACATGAATGGCATTCCTGTTCTAGTATCTGACACAATATTATAATTCATTTTTATATAATTTAGCACAAAACAAAATAAAATTTAAAATTCTCACAAAAATCAATTTGTCACATCAAACTTATGAATGTCAGTTTATTCAAAAATATTTGAATATGATAAAAAATAGTCTAGAGGTCATGGTTGACCGTTATTTGCGTTCAAAAATAAGTGGGTTGTCCACCACAACCAAGGGACAATTATTCATCACCCTAAAGTCGTTTGGAATTGGGTGTGGCCTAATGGACAACAGTTTTAATTTTCAAGTCATGTGATAGTCCACCACAGTTGCGCACCCGTCACCCTGAGTTACATTTCTGAACGCCCTCCAGTTTCTGTACTCTCATTAGATTCCTGCGTGTCACTTATTATGTTATTATTATTTATTATATTATTTGTGTTTATTCCTATGTACTCATTCATTTCAATTTCACCTTCATTCATTTCAGTTTGTTGTGGATTATTATTATCATTTGTATCATTAGGATTTATTATAATATTATCTTCTTTATTATTATTAATTGTGTTTTCTTGTGTTTTATTATTAATATTCTCTCCATTCTCTTCATTCTCCTCCTGACTTTCCTCTATTACTTCTTCTTCTATTTCATATTCCATCCACTCATCTTGGGAATTTATATTGGGCATACATGCCAATTTGTTAGATTCATTATTATAAGGACATATTTTATTTAATTCGTTTTTCATCTTCTACAATATTAACGGCGGACTCTGGTACAATTTTGTACTTAACTATGTACACGCCTCTTATTTTTGGGGCTGAAAAGATGACTTTGTCCGTGCCTCGGACGTATATGTGTGCTGCAGAGAAATTTTGATCTATGCCAAGCGCTCTATTTTCTGTTATTTTGATCCCTGACATTAGATCTACATTTAAAAATGGTACATAATGTACATTTTTTAGTCTTATGACTGTTTGGTTTCTCTCTGAGTTTTCCACTCTGATGAACATGGTACCTCTATGTGTGGCAATGAGTAGTGTATCCTGGATAGCACACTCCAGCTCGATAGGCTTTTCTAACATTATTGGGTTAGATAATTTTGATAAGTCCGAGATTACGTGAGTAACAGCTCCACCATCTAACATAATTCTTTTAGTAAGAGGGACATAATTTGAGTCTGACTCTTGTTTTGTATCTTTAGATGTAATTAAATTTACTAGTTTATTATCATTTGTTTTTATTCTTGGATCGTGATTCTTATATCTCAGCATCATGGACCATTGAACGTTATTTTCTTTTTTATTATTATTGTGGTTATTGTTTCGTCCATATCTTGTGTTTTGTGCAGGACCATCTAGTTTATCTTGGCGTTTTATACACTCTTTATTTGACGGACATACTTTTGCTGTGTCCTTTGCCATGACACTTAAAACATACAAAAATATTCAAACGTGGCAGAGTATTTTGATTTTGATTATTGTTATATTTTTTATTTTCATATGTATTATTATTATTCTGAGACATCTCTAGTTGTTGATTATTATTATATGTCATTTTCCCCTGATCTACATTTTGACTGTGATTCTGATTTCTATTAGTATTATTATATTTATTGTAATTTCCTCCGTATTGGAACCTTTGACTCTTATTATTGTGGTTGAAATTACGAAATTTATTATTATTATATTTTGACTTTTTCTCGTCATACAACCTATTAGACCTTTCGATTAACATGGCATGGATTGTTTTAAATGTTTTCTGGTCCTGACTTAATGTATTAAACTACAGCCTTGTCATGTCATAGTCCATGTTTAATGATATTAAGAGTTGCTCTATCTCTTCCTGTTTGTCAAGAGGTTTTCCACAGTCCCTTATTTTTTGAGCCAATCTCGAGAAAACGTCTAAATAACTTCTCATATTGCCTTCACTATTAAATTTTAATCTTTGAAAGGCTTGTTTCGCATTAATATATGTCACCTGAGTGCAGCTCTTATACCTTTCATCTAAAACTTTTAGTATTTGATTTATTGTTTTTAAGTCTTTTACTCGTTCAATGAGTTCATTATTAAGTCCCTGATAGATTAACGCTTTTCCTTTTTCTTGATTGCGAAAATATGCCATACAATTAGCTGGACTGGCATTTCCAGGGTCAGGGTTTAAAAAATTATTTAATTCGAGTCCCAAAAATAGCACTTCGGTCTCAACATCATGCATAATTGGATACAATCCTTCTGCATAAAGTGTCGAGACCATCGTGGCCCTCCAGGCATCATAATTCCTTCCATCAAATAATTTTTTAGTATCGAATCGTGACATTTTATTGATTTTGAAAGTTTGGGGAATTTAAATCCTGCCTCAGAAACATGAGAACTTAAATCTAGAGGGTAGCACGGTCTCAACCACACGATAATGCACAACACGGTCTCAACCGCTCGATAGGGAATGCAAATTAAATATATTATGATACGATATCTAATAATTATTCAATATTCTAATATTATTCTTACTAATTATATACTGCCGACGATGAGGTGATCTCTCCGTCGTTGTTTCAGATGTATGAGTGATCAATTTACTTGGACTTTATGCCGAAAATATTCAAAATCAATTTGATTAATACTTTGGGTTTTATTCCAGAACAAAAAGGATTCTATTAAACACGTTAAAACATAAATTAATTGTCAATTCAAAATTGTTCATCAAAATTATAAAAGAGATTAATGCTGAAAAGGAAATAATCTATTAACCTTCAACTATTGAAAATATATTTTATTGTTTGTGATCAAGAAAAAGTTTGTCACCAAGGTTAATGTTCATAAATTCAGGTTTTCTTTTGTTGAATTCGATGAAGCTCATCCAACAAAGATTTCCTGTTTCTGCAATTCTCGACCAACAAGATAAAGTTTGAAAGGATAATTGAATCCACCTTTCAAGTTTCAACTTTACTCGAATTTTGGTCGAGAATATACACGAAAATATACCAAATTTTAATTTTAAGTTACTGAAATTTTAATTTTTTAGTCAATTTTTGAGCAAAATCACACAAAATAATGATTAATTAGTCTAAAAATTTTACTTATCTTATTTTTTCTCCGTTGATTTTTGTAGTTTTTTCGATGTATTTCAGCTACTTTCATGCCCAGTTGACACCAAACTTCGATGATTCTTCTCGGGAACTTCTCAAATTTTAATTTCTCTAACTCAGCTTTTTCTCTCCGGAACACAGCATGAGCAGTTTCCAACTATTTTTACCTTCGTAGATTGGTTTGTTCAGCCACAGGATCCTTTTGATCTGCTTTCCCAACTTTTTTACTTTGAATTTTTCAACTTACGCCCAAGGATTCACTGTCGTTTTCTTTGACTTCGAATTTTACTTTTCGATTCACTCAATTTAAAACTTTTAATTTTTTCAGGATATTTACTTGTATCACTGAAACGAACTTTGCGTTCACAAATTTTACACTTTTCCTTCCACTTTGCATGGAGGTATCACACGGCACTAAGCCTTTTCACTTTGCGTGAATCAAGAAAATTTAACTTTTAATTAATTACACGATCAACACATTTTAATTACTTGCACTTCTTTTCTGATCTATTGCTCTGCCTACCATATTGAGGTGAGTTATGATCTTTTGATGCGGAAAAGATAAAAACGGATTATCATCTTTGAAAAAGATTTATTCACAGCGTTAGTACGACTGATGAGCGGAGAACATTCTCCGTCGAGCAGTGGCGGAAAAAGATTATGCCGGCGATCAGTGTCGCCACATGTGAAAAGATTAAATGTAATAAACATGTTACATACAGTGTTAGTCAGAGATCAGGTTATGTGTTCATGAGGGAGTGAGGGAATCGCATCCCAACAATTTGCAATTGCTAATATAGCTCTAAGTTCTAACTTCTGCAATACCAAAAGTTGGATCATATATTTTGGATTAATCATATACATTTTTGTCTTTATATCCACGACTTACTAAGCGTGCTTTAGAACAGAAGTGAACTCAACAGAATGTGAGTTACTGGAGGGCATTCAGAAATGTAACTAAGGGTGATAGGTGTGCAACCATGGTTGATTATTACATGACTGAAAATTGAAATGGTTGTCCATTAGGCCAAACCCTTTTCCAAACAACTTAAGGTGATGAATGGTTGTCCTTTGGTTGTGGTGGACAACCAAGTTATTTCTGAATGCAAATAACAGTCAACGATGATCTCTACATAAATTTGTTATCATATTCAAATGTTTTGAATTAACTAACTTTCAATAGTTGACACGACAAATTGATTTTTGTGAGAATTTTAAATTATATTGTGTCCCAAATTATATAAAAATGAATTATAATATTGTGTCAGATCCGCTTGCATCCAATGATGTCCTTACAATACAACCTGCATCCAAATGACAACCAGAATAACAACAACAAAAACCAGAACAAGATGAGGAACAATTTGAAGACGCTGGAGAAGGTGACAGAGTACTACAATTCAGACAATTGAATGAAAGGTAAAAAGTTGATATAATTTTTGGTACAATTGCGTGTCTTCTTTCACAATAACACAGTCCATCAAAATTAGCAATGGGATGTGTTCAAAACTGATAATTTGTTGTCAGTAATGCTATAAATTCTAACAAATTGATTATAATATTATAAAAATGTCAACATTCTAACGATGAAACCATTAAATAATCCCATCGCTTGTTTTATATTGTGTTTGTGTTCTTCCATTTACTACATTATTGAATTTTACCTATCTGTTTGTTTGTTTGTTTCTTCACGGACTGCCTGTGGAATGGGAGGAAAATCGACAACCAAAAATTAGACAATCAAATGAGGAAGGACAAATTGAAGAGGCTAGACAGTTAGATGAAAGGTAACAATTTGATATTACTTAGTCATATTTTGTTTGTGTCATTATTTTAAATAAAATATTTTTTACCAATTATATTTCCAGACCACTATTAAATCCACTGGCAAATGCAGAAAATTTGTTCATATGGCCTGAACTGGCACATGTAACATTTACAAATTGCGAGTTTAAAAGTCATACTAACAATCATTGTATGTACCCAGGCCATTGTTGCTACCAATGCAAAGAATTTGGCCACAAGCAAGAAAATAGTGGCAAAGTCCATTGGCAGCAACAGAAGGCGCAAATTGTTAGACAACAAGATAGGATTTGTGTTGTTTGTTTTGAAAATGAGAGGCAGTTATCGTTCATTCCTTGCGAGCATTCTTGTATCTGTGAAAATTGTTATTTTCAACTACTTTCATTATACGATGCAGGAGTAGCATCTCCTGTCTGTCAAACAATATGTCATGATACTCCTCGCATATACTTGTAAATATAGTTTATGTATTATTTTATCATCTTTTCATTTTTTGCTTGTACAGTATTTCTCTTTTCAATTTTTGTTTGTACAGTATTTCTTTGTGTTTTTGATATTTTTCTATTTAATATATTGCTTTTTGTGAACTTTACTTTCGATAGAAACAAATATTAATTCCCTTATACAAAATGCAGTATTGATAATTTCAATAAATATTCATGCAGTATATTGATCACAGCTTTGAAGATGGCTGAATGAAATTTTAGGGAAGAAAATGGAATGAGTTTAAGGTTTGGAATGAATATAAAAGAACAGAAATAATATGTACATTTACATATGATATGCATTTGGTATTTAACTCTATTGTCTTTGTTGAATCTATTTTCCTATACTTTTTTTTAACAAATTCAAACAGAAAGCAGAGTATGGCCCAGTAAATTATTAATGGTATACTTATAATCATTAATAATCGTAGACCTGTTCAATACCTAACAATTAATTTTTATATGAAATATACTTCTTAAATTCTATTATTATTATTGTCTAATCACTATCTTCTTTTCAAATGCATTTTCATCAATAATCCATTAGTCAACTAAGCTTTGAAATACCTTATCATTTGTGTTGAACATATAGCAAGTTTATACCTGAAACATTTGTAATGCAATTTTTATTCAATTCAATTTAAGCACACAGTGACAAGAGGATGATGAAAATCAATAAATATTTTAGGATTCAAACCGATGTTAGATAAGCTATATAACCATAATATTGATGCAACATTTTTGAACAACACTTCTAAAAGAAAAATGACATTTATTTGACATTTCAATTACACAATAATCATGAAAATGCAACAATAAATATGGACATCATGTACCGCCTATTCATTATAAAACAAGATCATCTGACTATCGACACCGATATTATTACAAAAAAATAAAATACATATATTATATCAGAAGAATTGATTAAACAAATATTATGTAGAACACATGCAGCTATAATAGAAGCTGGTATGAGTCCATGCGAAATATATCGAGATTCTTAAAATGACAAAATCTACCAAAAAATAAAGAAAATGTATGTTCGATAACTTGTCGCGTCTTAGCATGTTGATGGTTGAGGTTTCGCTGCCATTGACTGAAATTACATTCCTCTCGATATGGTAAGACACAAAAAGGTTTTGGCACGTAAGCTTTATCACCTATAATATATCCATGTGCCAAAAAATAAGCTGCAGGATTATCAACAATGGCCTCATAAATTACTAATTGTCTAAATATTCAAGTATCGGACACCAAACTTGGATATTCTGCAAAAAAATTAATGAACTGATGATTATCATCACAAATTGCTTACAATGTAATCCCATAGAAACATTTACAATTAATGTAAACTTGTGCATTATCTGATGGTGCCTTGATTTTTACATAGGTGCCATCCAAAGCTCTGATAACACCTTTGAAACCACCAATTTGTTTGAATGTTTGAGAAATGATCTTTCTATTCTCAGAATTTGGTCACAAAATCAATGTTGGAGTCAAACAGTTGAGAGCATGCAAGACACGCAAGAAACAGGCATGTAATGTTCCTTTTGATAAATCAAATTAACATGCAACAGATCTGTCATGAAAAAATCACTTCAGTTAGTATTAGAAATTAAAAATCTAAACATTTTTGATTTCCCAAGATTTTTACCTGAAATTATCTGGAGTTGCAAACAACCATAGTACTGCCAGTAACTGCTTCCTTGGACATATACTTAGGTGACCAATTGTCCATTTTCTGGCCAATTTAGTTGAAAGTTTATTTAAAAGCCATTCGAACACATTCACTGATAATCAAAAATGAGATTGAAATTTAGTGTCAGTAAATCTAGATACAGTATACTCCACAAATGATTGTATTTATGATATCTAGGCAGCTGCTGTCTCCTCTTTCTTGATCTTCTCAGATGCTCCTCATTCAATGAATCTTTATCATCTAGAAATAAACAAACTGTTATTAATTAAGAAATAACACATATTATAACCTACTACTAATCATAATGCTTTTACCTGCTTCAGATGATGAAAGAAGGAAGTCTTCATAAAATTGCATGGTACTTCATACAATGGCAGTCACTATAATTTTTAAACTATCATCCATCTCTTAATAACTTATAATAAAATTCACTGATACTAATAACTAAACATTTAAAAATTTGATACTAAGTTTTTAAATAGAATTTTCAACTATTTAATGGGTAAAATGAATTGTGTGCATAATATATGGGTAAATAAACAATACTGAAATTGATTTTTCCAAAATTTAAACTCGACAACCAAATTCATCAACTGGGGTGACATATGAACCATCTCCAGACTAGAGTGATGGTTGCCCACTCCCACCAACAATTGAGGTTGATTTTTGAGCGGTGAGTATGATAGGAGACGTTGTTTGCAGGTAACTTTATGGCTCTCGTTGGTTTGCAAATGTGTCTGAACTTGTCTTTTTTTTATATAGTTTGTTATAAAACATGAAATTTAAATCCCACCGTGATAATTATAAGCGTGAATGAATCAGTCGTTGAATACACAAGAATTGAAAGGAATTTGTCGACAAATTCATGTCTATAAACCCACAAGAATCAAGGGGAATTCAGGTATATTTAATAGCCTTAATTCGTCGACGAATAAAGGCTCTTAAATGCACACAAATTCCCTTCAATTTGTGTGAGTTTAATAACATTAATTCGTTGACGAATTAAGGGCGTTAAATGCACACAAATTAATACTATTAAACGCATATAAATTCCCTTTAATTCATTTGTGTTTAAGAACACTAATTCGCCGATAAATCGAAGGGTATTCATTGACAAATCAGTCATTGAATACACACGAATCAAAAGGAATTTGTCGACGAATTCATGTTTACAACAAACAAGAATCAAGGGGAATTCAGGTATATTTAACGGCCTTAATTCGTCTACAAATTAATGCCATTAAATGCAAACAAATCAAAAAGAATTCATCGACGAACTTGCGTCAATTTAACATTATGAATTCGTTGATGAATTCTATAAACACACATCGATAATAATATATAATATAGGATCAGTGATAACAGGTAAAAAGAACAGATCGAAATATCCAAAAATAAACTAACCAATATTATGGAAAGAAAACAAGTTCAGGCGCATGCGCACAACCAACAAGGAGCCATAAAGTTACGTCTCCTAGTGTGACAACCATAGTCAACCATTTTTATGGGCGGAGTCAGTGTTGAATTTCCAAACGGTAGTTTTTCGATTTTCGACGTTGTTTTCACTCAGAATTAATTTCTGAACGCCCTTCTGCTTAGAAAGAGCCTTGTATATAGTCAAGGCCTTTGAGTATATATTATTTTATATGGAGAGCTAATTCAACAAATTCTGTTTTTCAACAATAGTAAGCATTTTTGGGTAATGAAATGACTTTTTTTATACAGGAGTATATCTATATATAAGAAACCTCTATTTATGTCTGAAAGTAACTTCATATAGAAAATAGCTCTGTTTGATAGGATTACAATAACTTACACCAACCTACACCGATAGGGATATTCCGCAAATATTTGAGTAAAACTTGGCGCAAAGTCACATAACATTCCTGCATTTGTGGAATCGCCCTCCTGGTGTAGGTTGGTGTAATTCGGTGTAGTCCTATCAAACAGAGCTTAGGCCCTTTGCTTTTAGAATTAAGCTGGCTGAAATAAAAGAATAATAAAATCAAAAAATTTTCATTTTCATTCATTCCTCTCGTGGAACGTGTTTACCGTCTGTACCGCGTGTTCACATTTTCTTATTTTCATCTCATCCGTAATGTAAAGTTATACTTCAGAAAGTTCAAACTTTTCGTTTTTCTATTAATTATATTAATAAATTTGATGAGTTCTGTCTAATTTAACTACAACCATGATTGTTCTATTCGAAACGGCTGCTGGATATGCTTTATTTAAGGTAAGACATGATTATTTTCAGTATAATTTGTTGACTCGAGGTCTTTCTGCCGGTGCTGTTGCATTGACTTCGAGGTTTGACATTTTCTATTTTCTGCACCCGAAGAAAAATAAATTATGACTATGATTCCTTTAAAATTCAACTTGTTTCGTAAATTTAGCTCTTAGACGAGAAAAAGTGGAAAAAATCGGAGGACTTGTTTCACGATTTCGAAACACCTGATCGTGCTTCAAAATTGTAAGATTTCTTTTATTGTATTCTACTATCTAATTGTACTATATTTTGTAACTATGAATGTATTAAAAACAATTATTCCTTTTTCGCAGTTTGAAATTAAAACAATTCAAGAAATTCAAAGACACAACCGAAGCCTTAGCTGCTACAACAGCTGCCGTGGAAGGAAAACTTACTAAACCGCTTAAAAAGGTTGACAGTCGATCGATTAAATGAAATTTGTATTTTGAATGTGCTGATTTTTTTTTTTTATTCCTGCATTCGTTTTTTACAGTTATTAAGAAAAGAGTTAGCCGGTGTTCAAGAAGATTTACTTGTTGCTGATGCGAAATTAGGAAACGCAATTAAAGAGAAATTAGAAATAAATGTTGTTTCCAACAACGCTGTTAATGAATTAATGAGATGCATTCGTTCTCAAACAGACAGTCTTATTTGTGATCTTTCGAAGAAAGATATTACTGCTATGGAACTTGGTTTAGCTCATAGGTAAAGTACTGCCGAATCAAGTTAATTTGTTTTTTAAGTCCTATATTCACCGTATTTTTTTGTTTTAGTTTGAGTCGTTATAAATTGAAATTCAGTCCTGATAAAGTGGATACAATGATTGTTCAAGCGGTCAACTTACTTGACGAATTAGATGCCGAATTAAATAATTATATAATGAGATGTAGAGAATGGTATAGCTGGCATTTTCCAGAACTGGGAACTATTTTAACGGACAACATGCAATTCATCAAAGCTGTAAAATTGATAGGTTCGTTCTTTCTCCGTTCAAGTTGAACTCGGATATGCTTTTTATTTTCATAGCCAGTGTTGGTTTTCTAGTTGAACGACAAAAACTTATTTTTGCTCACTTTGATTGAAAATATTTTAGTTTTGCGTGTGCTTGCTTTCTTGAAATCAAATTCTCGAGTATATGGCCAATTTTATAACTTTTGTTTGATAAGTTTAATACCTGAAATACTTTTATATTTTCTTCGTTGAAATCATTCAACTGCATTGTGCGTTTCATGATTTTAGCTGAGGTTTTAAGTAATCTTCATGTTTATGTATCAGTGAAAAGGGCTTATATGCATAATGCCGGAATTCCATTAATATTTTCCAAAATTAAATTTAGAATGAATTTGTAGGGGAAAATAGTGAAGGTGCATCCGGACTGATGGCCCCAGAACAAATGAATAGATCAATTATTCTTGTCAATGTTATCGGTGCGAATTATTCGTGTAGGCTCGGCTAGTTTTTGGCATTTAAATTGAAAGAAATTTCGTGGGATATTTTGGTAAAGTTCATCCTTGATAGTGTAAAATTATTATATCAGTTTGCAAAGGATTCGAAAAAATATTTTGATTCGTTCAGATATTTCAAAGAATAGCTTGATTGTGTTAGTACGATAATAAAATTGATTCTTTTTTTTTTCTTTTTTTTTTATTATATTCAGCTTTTTAGTATATTTACGTTAAACTTTTTTTCATTGCTACAGTTTGATGGTTATTTGCTTCACAGGAACTCGTGATAACACGAAAAATAGTGATTTGTCAGATATTATATCTGAAGATATTGAAGAACGAGTTAAAACAGTTGCCGAAATGTCTATGGGCACAGAAATTACCGAACAAGATATTACCAATATTTGGTATTTATGTGATCAGGTGAGAATTTTTTAGCGATTCAGTAAATCGTTGTGTCGCGCTATGACTCACCATTGTTGAAAATTTATCATTCGATAGGTAATTGAGATAACTGAATACCGATCTCAGTTGTATGATTATCTACGATCGCGAATGATGGCCGTTGCTCCTAATTTAACTGTCCTGTTGGGAGAGTTTGTTGGTGCTCGACTTGTTGCTCAAGCTGGTTAGTATTTCCTGTTGAGTGATAGTTCATGTATGTGCTCTATCTTGGTTGATTATTATATTTTTTACAGGTTCAATATTAAATCTTGCGAAGCATCCTGCTTCAACAGTTCAAATTTTAGGCGCTGAGAAAGCTCTTTTTCGTGCTTTGAAAACACGGAAGGAAACACCTAAATATGGATTTATTTATAATTCACCATTAATAGGTCAAGCGAGTCAAGCTCATAAAGGAAAAGTACGTCTCAGTACTTCGTTTTTATTTTATATTTATTTTTTTCGTCGATAATCAGATTTTATTGTTATTTTTAGATGGCACGAATGTTAGCTGCTAAAGTTTCTCTTGCTACTAGAGTTGATGCATTAGGAGATGATCCTTGCTTGTCTTTAGGTGTGGAGCATAAAGCTACTTTAGAACATAGATTACGATTAATGGAAGAAGGTTCTTCCCGTCGCATTAGTGGAACTGCTAAGGCGAAAGCCAAATTTGAAAAATACCACGTGAAGCGGTTTGTTTTATTACTGCACCATTTGTTTTTATTCGCAGAAAATTTACATTTCTAAACGGCGCCTTTAATTTCAGTGAAGTCATTCAATACCCTGCTGCGGCTGATTCTACCTTGCAGGCTGGTAAAAGAAAACCATTAATTGAAGAAATAAGTTCCGGTACTACTTTTTTTTTCCTGTAAATTTTAAGTAGTTTTTTTTATTTATAAATCTGTATCTGCAAATTATATTGTAGAACCACCATCGAAGAAAGTCAAGTCCGAAGTTAAAAATGAACCTGTAGATGAGCCGTCTGAGGAAGTTACGAATGGTGTGACCGGTAATTCTGCGAAACCATTATTACTTTATTTGTTGTTTTGTCAAAGTAGTAGCGCAAAAATTTCATAATTTACAGAAGAACCTAGTCCGAAAAAAAAGAAGAAGAAGAAGAAGAAGAAAGAATCCATCCAGGTTGAAGATGAGTAAATGTATGTAAAAAATTTCCATTTGATGTCTTAGGAATTCTCAAACCAAAATCTCGAAATTCACTGAATAATGAAAACAATCTAACGAAATGAATTCGTTAGTATCAGTATTCTGGTTTTTTATACAATTTCCTAAAACTTAATAATTTGAGCTAATTGCGTGTGTATAAATTTTAAATTGAATTAGTTCATTAAGAATACATTCTAGTAATAAAATTGACGAATTCCCTGCTGAGATAACTCTGCGTCTGTAACTATAGGTTCTTTATCAAAGTTAGTTAAGAAAATTTGATTGTTTTATATGTGTTAATGTTTTTAAGTAAATATTTTCTTATGATATTTTTTTAGTTCTTGGCTTTTCTTCGTGTTGTAACTGACGATTTATTTATGGGGTTACGGACCCTGAGTAATTTTTTTCGAATGGTGAATAGTAATCCGACCCCTAATAATCGATCTTTGTCTCTTACTTCTTCAGAGCACTGTTTAATTTTTCACCTAATCCCGAGCTCAACGTTTCAAGAATCTTACTTTTGACATCCTTATTAAATTCTGATATTAATTTGAAACTCCAAAAATTGGTTTCAAACATTGTAATTTTATGAGTTGCGTATAAAGTGAAAAACCTGTAAATCTAAAGTACATAGTACTTAGTTCACCGAGTAATCGAATGTGGAAATTAAAAAAAATCCTATTAATTAATTCAAGCTGGGAAATTTCAGCAATATATTCATAATGTAACTGTGTTCAACAGGCAAGAAAGTACGAAACTTTTAACTTTTAAGCGGGCTATTCTGCTAATGTTTATTACTATGCGTCAATACGAAGTGCATGTGACTCAAAAATTAGTGGAAAAGTCTCCCTAAACGTTGAAAGTTCCATTCTTTTTTGACATGTCGAACACGGCTTTATATTGAGAATTAAGATTTCACTGAGATCGAAAAATTAAACCCATTAGTCATTACACAAGCAATTGAATAATCTACAACAATTACAACAGAATTTAGACTTATTGCTGATTTGAGGAAATATGATAATTGAGACAGTTCTTCAGATGAATTATTACGTTTCTATAATGTTCCATTTTGAAATTAAATTAGCTAACCCAAAAACAAAATTCATTATTCATTACGAAAGAACATGTGCCTACTTATCGGTTTTTTGCCTCGCTAAAGTTTTGGAGTTAACGGACATAAATCAGTAGACAGTTGTGAAAGAAAATTACTAACACTTATGAATATTGAATATATTTTCAACTTTACATAAGTTGAATACAAATAAAATATGAAAAGAATAAGGAGATCGAAGAGGCGAAATGAGAAGAATGATGATTTTGAAAATAATCAACGACAAATGAATCGCCGCCATCTATGGCTAAAAAAAAAAACTATTGCAGTTTGCGGGAGTAAAACAACAGAAAGTGTGCAAGACTACAAATGGAAGGCGGAAACGGTATTTTTTTATTGTTTAAAGGCAACACTGATATTTGTCTGATATGGTAAATGGTAACACCGTTTCCCGGTATTTAGCAATGATAAAGGAAAAGAAATTCTTTTGTAATTCCTATTTCTTTTTCAAAGTTCAGTTTTCAGCAGAACAGTCGCTATATTTCAAATTCTTTATTATGCGATGATTATGCGTGTTTTAAATTGAAGTGCCGACTTAAACGTGTTGCAAATAATTTGCTTGTTTATCAAGTAATCGTCGTCAGGCTTAATCTAGTCAATCTTCGCTGTTTTCAACGTGGAGTCAAATTTTTTAAACCAATAAATACTTTGAATTTTTAAATTTAATCATGGCTTGGCTTCCTCTCGAATCTAATCCGGACGTAAGTGACTAGCATTTCTCTACGTATTCTACGTTGCTCTGTATTTATTTTTCTTTCTCTATTTTTTCGCCCACTATTACATTCCCCCCTTGCCTGAAATTCTCATACATATATTTCAATCTATGCAAAATATGACTTACTAATATATTTCATCGTTTGGTTTATTGTTTGCAGGTGATAAATATGGTAAGAAGTTGGAGTGAATAAAGTTACTTATTTATAATCTTGAAGCCTTCGTCAGCAGTTACTCATTGTGATTTTTGTCACCGTCTTCCAATTATGTACTTTTGGAGAATTACTGAATCATTCTATATTTTTCTATAGATGATTTTATTATTTATGCATTCATAGATTCTCATTAAAGCACTGAAAATTTTATTGTTTTCAGTTAAGCCTCGAATTGGTAATATGAATAGATTTTGAAGCAGTAATGAGTATTTTTTGATCTTTGAAAGTTTTATGAATGTTAATTTTCGTTGCACAACTAACGCACGTTGAGATTTAAGCAAAATAGTATCGTGTTCAGAACTTGTATTGTGAGCATTTCCCTTTCGGCTGTTGGATTTTTTGTAGATTTTTTTTATTAAAACTGTCGGTCCGTTGTATGAGATGAAAATCAATTTTATCTCATTTCCTCGACGTTATTTAAAATTTTAATGTTTCCATTCGTATGTTGAACCTCTCCATCGTTTCTAATTCAAGGATGAAATTTTCCGAATTTACACCTATCAATGTCAATGTTCTGAATTAATGCGTTATTTTAGTTAGATATCAGGAGGAGTAATTTTTCACTGTTTTGACATGTCAATGATAATTGATTACAGTTAATGGAAAACTTGGGCGTTCCTTCTGACTGGCAAATTGTTGATGTGTATGGCTTGGATCCTGATTTATTAGCCACCGTACCCCAACCTGTCCTTGCTGTGATGTTATTATTTCCGGTTACCGAAAATGTAAGTATTATTGAGCGTTTAGAATATTTCGTTTTAATCTCATCAATCATAACAAATATTACGTAATCAAACAATAGCTCAGTTTATCAGTCAGTCAGTTTGTGTGAATGGTAGAAGAAAAGTACTTTTATTTTTTTGTAGATGGAACGATTCAAAGAAGAAGAAGAAGAACGCGTTCGAAAAAGTTCTAGTGACTCTACGAAAGACGTATTTTTTGTCAAACAATTAGTGAGTAATGCTTGTGGTACGGTGGCACTCATTCACAGTATTGCCAATAATTTGGATTGGTTAGTAGCCTCATTTTTACTGTGTGCTTATTTCTAAGCATGTATGAGTCATGTGCATTTAATTTTTCTTTGAAGTATCAAATTACGAGACGGACCATTGAAAAAATTTATCGAAGAATCTAAAAATTTAACTGCTGAGGAAGCTGGTAAGCTTCTAGAATCATCTGATATTGCCAAAGTTCATGACGAAATCGCTGAAGAAGGACAGACTAAGGTACCTTCAGGCCAATAATTGCATGCTATTATTGTTTTTCCGTACTTTCTGGTTTTCTTTTACGTTTATTTGAGGTTCATATTTTTGCTTAATGAAAACAGGGGAATAATCGGAAATTGTGCTATACAATTCGATTGAAATTTTGGGTGTGAATAAAAATTTATTTGATATGAGCGATAACTATTCAACCTTGAACTCTACGTGATGCGACTATGATTATCACTGAGCGTTTTGAAGTGGTGTTAACGGAACTTCTCCCTGAAATCTCGTAAAAACTGAGGCCGATGGGTACTTCATTGAAGCATTTTAGTTGGAAGCATGAAGTTTAAAGCTGTCTCATGTTTACATCCACGTTTTGAAATTCCAAAAAATCATCTTTTTAATGCCTCTAAAGTCGTGTTTTTTTTACATACTAAATTATTGTCGGTATTGTTTCAAAAATTTATTCTGGAGACATCGTCAGACTTTTTTGAAAATTAATTTTCATTTCATTTTTGTCATTGAAGTACCTTAAATTATTATATTCTTAAAATTGAAACGTGTCAATTCAAAATGAGATTGATTCTGCTTGACCTTTTTAACTCTAATATGGAAAAGATTTTTTTGTTTTTAATTTTTTTCATATTTTAATCCTCCCACTGAACACTGATGGACAAATTTTCACTTGTGCTACCGGTAATCATTAGTTGTTATTGCATGTATTTAAAAAAAATTAATTTTGCTTGTGTGTGCGTGCGTGGTGTAAAAAAAAATGTATTTTGAAGATTTTTTTTTTTATTAAATAAAATTTCCTTACAATTTTACCCTGAAAAATAAATTTTGCCTAGTCGTCTAAGTATATTACCTGACATCTTTTGTCTATACATTGGTTTATTTCTTGCATTATTCAAAGTGTAAACCCTATTTTTTATGATTTATCATGTTTTTCCAGGCTCCTGATCCAGAAGTCAGTGTGAATTTTCATTACGTAGCATTCGTTGAAAAAAACGGAACTCTTGTTGAATTAGGTAAGACCAATTATTGAATAACAGTGATAGTAAATCTAGATTCTAAATCATGCTATTAATATTTTTATTTCATTTATTTTATTTATTTATTTATTTAACTTGTTATTATTATTGTTATTATTATTTAATTTTGTTTTTTTCATTTGCAGATGGTAGAAAAGCGTTTCCTATTTCTCACGATTCTACTACCAAAGAGAACTTACTCCAGGTAATAAAATCATTCATACCTAATTTTATCTGTAATTTTGTAAAATAATTTTATTTTTATATAGTTTTAGAAATTCCTTTCAAAAGTGCAGTAGCTGGGGTAAAAAATTTTAAATTTCAAAACGTGTGATAATATTGGGAGAACTTTTAGCCTGTGAAGTTTGAAAAATTGAAAATTTTGATGAAAACTTTGCAGAAAAATTTCTTCTGAGATCCATTTTTTCCGAAGTGACGACGATTGGCTTAATGAAAGTGACAATGAAACTCTAAACATAATCCTATCTTATGAATAAGCTTGAAAATATTTGTCTCCCGTCCATGCCCTCCAAACTGCCATCTCAGTGTGCTTGTACTCCGTACTACAACCGTCCATCCCCTCCAAAATATTGAAAACCCAATGCTTTTACTCCATACGGCGCAATAACTACGTGTTACTCTCGATATCTGTAGTACCACCCACATGACGCAAATAACCTTAAATGTCAAGAGTTAATACATAAATTAAAAAAAAAAAAAAAACAACAAAAAACGACATGTTTGTTTGGGTTTGTATGGAGTAAACTAAAGTATTCAGTGTCTTCTTCAAAAGTTACTGTCTGTATATCAGCCGGTAAAATACGTAAAGTTTAAATTTTCATTGACGAAAGTACAAATTAAAACTTTTTATCTAATTGGGATTAGATGATTTGGAAACATTTTTATTGGAATATTAATTTTATTCTTTTTTGAAACTGAAAACAAGACTAATGTTTCAGTTCATTGGGTATCCATAATCTATAATTCTATTATTTGGAGGCCTGAGAGTTGATATGTCTATATGTCTGTCCGTATTTCGTGATACCCGCAGTCACCTAATTAATTTTCATAAAATTAGGAAACCACTTGAAATTTTAAACTAGTTTTTTTTTCTAATTTTTTTATTGAATACTATACCCTATTCCACATCGGGTCTTTAGACTTGTGTATCTTTGAAATAGTCAATTTTATTTTCATCTTTGTCCTTTTTTGAATCACTTTTCAGACTTTATTAAGCACTGAAAATAAGTGCAATTCCCTCTTCTCACTTTTCTATGGCTAAGCACCTTATTTTCAGTATTTTATTCTAACACTACAGATTCTTGAGGGAGAATAATGGGCATCGTAATAAATAAATTGTTTGTATTTGGTGCATACAAAGCGAAAAGTATGATCCATGACGGGGTGTAAACTTTGCGAAGACTGAATCACGTGTATTTGACAGAAAAGGTCTCGCGACCAACAAAAAAACTTGAAAACATAATTCTGTACAATTAAAAAACCTTCTCATTTTTTATTTATTTTGATTATTAGTAGAAAATTGGTGCACGGGTGTTTTTAGCTTAGCATCATCTTTTGCTGGACTCCTGTTGTTTAAAAAACTGATTCTAATGATAATTCATTGATGAAATACTCTCAATTTGAGAAGCATCTACGTTCAGTCAAAGAGGATATTTTTATTTACATTATCGTAGATTATAATAGTTGTTTTCAGGATTGTGTTGTACGTAGTGATGTTTAAATCAGATTATCTGTAAGCTTTATCGTGGCTCCTTTCTAATGAGTTAGACTGTCATCCTGGCAACCTGTGTTCAAATCCTTATGATAATAAAATCTTATTTTGTAATTTTTTTTTAAATTTATTTTCATATTGTATCTTTTAGAGTGAATTACCCTAATTATTTATTATTTTTAAAAAAAAAAGCTTTAATGGCAAAATACTTGCTTTTCATTCTCTCGAGTACTTTTCGTCTGTCCTCTGTTTACGGATGCAACTGAAAACACCTGAAAGAACATCCTCTTTGTCTGATCACAGACACTTGTCTCAGTTTGAGGAACGATAGTGTCCCTTCTGTTACAAGTGTAACATATTTATGCCTGAATTTTTTACTGGCCGCATTCATTTAAACAGTTTACAAATTTTCTTAACAAATTTTATTCAATGAACACGTTTAAATTGCAAAATCAATTTTACGGTATTTCATAATTTGTAGGACACCGCCAAGGTTATTCGTCGTTTCATGGAAAAAGATCCTGAAAGTATTCAATTCACTATGATGGCATTGACACCTTCGTGCAATTAATTCAACGTCAGTGTATAAACTCCCTTCTCACTTCTGAGATACTCTCAAGTATATGTAATATAATTAATATTTTATTATTCTATTCTTTGCAATTGCAATATTTTTTATTTCATATCATCGTATTTGATGTATAAAAATGTTTTAACTGAATTTTTTTTTTTTGATTTTTGAAAACTCGAATATTTCACTCGTTTGTTACAAATAAATAAATTCACTTTAATGCTCATTATTATTTTTGTTCAGTGATCTAGATTCATAGTGCGTTAGTTGTAATTCCAATTAGTAAAAAAATTACTATTATGAAAAGTGGAAAACTTGTTTTCAACATTTTAGTTCTATTATGTTTTACGATCCTACATGCAGTCGGTTTCATTTTTTTCTCAAAAATTTAATTATTTTACTTCTCTTTGTTTGCATGTTTTGATATTTTTGTTGAGAAGGTGTTTTTTTTTTCCTTAATATATTTCACTCAACTAAAGGGCTATTAGATATACATCTCGCTTTGAAATTCAACTAAATAAAACTTGAGCGTTATATTCGAATTTATAATCAAGTCGAGGATTTTTGTTAATCTAGACAACACTCATAATTTCATTCAGAATGTAATCGAAGAAGCGAATAAAAAATTGAAAATTTTAAATACTCCTCTTCAATACGTCGCCGTTCTATTGTTTCCCAGTCGCAGTAATTTCTCTGGAATGCTGTACCAGAAAGTCTTCATTTTTGCGATTTCGTCTTGAAGTATATCAGACAAATACGTACGAACCGATCTGTCGTCTTGAGGATCACGTAACCACTGAAAATCGCGCACGTATTTGTACATACCATCCCAGTCCACTCCTCGTTTGGCTTTAAGGAAATCCTTTAAATATTTTCGGAAATATTTTTCGACGTACTCGGCTATTTCTTCAACGGTACCCAGAGGAGTGACCAAGTCCAACTGCTCGCTGTGAACGTAATATAAGGTTTTTTCACGTTGTATAATTCTGTACTGGAATCGCAATACTCCCGCAGTACAAAGACAAGATGTGCCATCATCTCAACTCTCGCACATCGGCCTTCGGGTCGTAGGTAATATAACGAATGTTTCATTTTGTAATATAAACAAGCGAAAATACACGTAGGAGCCTTGCCATCGTTGAAAATATCAAGAACGTGCAATCCGACAAACATTTCCGAACATAGTTTAAAAGTCTTTTAGGTTCACTTCTGGTTTATTAGGCCCCACTTCTTCTTCACCATCTGGTTTAATTTTCGCCTTTCTTTGCGATCCCCCATCGTCACTTTCCTTACTGTAATCGTCCAACAATTGATCAATTTTGCGATCTTTTTCAGAGTTGAATGATAAAAATCGAGGCAAACTGTTTTTGAATCTGGAGCCTAAAATATAGATGGTAAATTTTCAATCGGTATTTCATCGAAAGGCCAAATGTTCTCTGGAAATGTATCCAATAATTTCGTAGTATAGGTACTATGTTGGCGTCGACCGAAGAGAAAACAACAGCGAAAAACTTCAAAGGCGAACTGTGATTAAACTTCCATCCCCCCCATTCGTCCTGAGAGGGACATAAGTTTCCATTGATAGAGTCTAATAGTTTTTTAAGAAAAATATTTGGAACAGTTACAACCTTAAAAATTTATTGATTTTCGCGATATTTTAGAAAAAACCAAGGTCAGCCTTTGGACGTGAAAAAAGACCTGTTATAAAAATTTGAATTAGATTTGGGCTACCTATATTTTTTTTGCACAGAAATACAAGAACATTCACACAATAACTGGAAGCAGGCAACTTAAAAACTTCAACATTTAATCAGTTTTAGTTTTTGAGGATTCGGAAAAAAAGTCCTCTAGTAAAATTGATATGAAAATTTGAAATCAGAATATCATAAAACATAGGTACATCAACATCTGGATCTGGCGTTGAAAATGAGATGAGCTGCACTTGCTGTTTAAATGGGCTATATCAAAAAAATATTTACGGGATGATCGTGTTATTTTTAATCTGTTATACAAAAACTAATGTAGCCAAAAACAGCGAATTTTTAGTGTTATTGAATTGGGGATAAGACAAGGATATTAGGTATAGTTTAAAATGGTAAAATTGTGAATTATGGTTCTTTATTCAACCAGTCAGTGAAGTACCTAATTAAATAAGTTTTTTCATTTTAATGTACGTCTTTTATTTTTGAGGTAATCATTCATGTTAAATGCAATTTTGTGACAATGGCAACCATTTGTATGAGGCAATGAGGACCATAATAAGTGCTTTGTTAATTAAGAAATTGATCAAACATTTTTTAGTAGATACCAAAGAATACAATATTTCTTATTAATGTTTACAAACGTTAAAAATACATTTTTCTGATAATTTTATATATTTTTTATGGGTGGTCCTGAATGCTCCAAGAAGACAGTGAAAGATCTAAAATGAGTATTGGAAAGTGGAGGCAAAAGATACGCACTCTGGTGTTGAAAATAGTAATCTGTTGAAAACAGGATAACGGACTAAAATAGGTATAAATTTATTGATCTTATAATGCAAAATTTTCTTTTAAAAGTGAGTTTTTATCATTACAATTGGGTAGGATTTAAAGAATATCCTCTCTAGATTAGTGATCATCCATAGTCTTTTCCATTCTCAGAAAATCAATTGAAACTATTTTCTTTTCTTATGGAAAAATGCATGGGAAAAATACATCACCATGTTTTCAGTCTATCATAAAATGAGACAAATTTAGCTCTCCATGTGGAGCCTCCTTTTCCTAATAAGTGTAAAAAACTTACACACCTGGGCTTTTTGACCATTTTTTATATCATAAAAATTTATTGAATCATGCATCTTGTAATTAAAATTGCCCTTTTTCAAGCATTTAGTACCTATAATTTTTTCCTTAGACCCACCACTACATTTAGGTATGCTTTCCCTAGAGGGTGATCTCCATTACCTCAGTTTAAAAATAAATTATCATTTCTTACATTTATAATTACTACATGAAAAGTATAAGTTTGGTATGAACTTGAAAGGTTCTTAGTAGAAACTAGTAATTGTACTGTTAAATGTAAAAAGATAGGTATTGAGAAATGGAAATGGAAACCATATTTTTTATGCAGGAAACCGAAATAAACAGAAACAACAAAATTTTATTGAAAACAATTAACCAATTAATTTTCAAGACCAATAATGGAAATGTAATGGAAACCAAATGATGAATGGTTTCCATTTCCATTCCTCACTTGAATAATTTTTGATATGGGAAAAAAAATTTGAAAAAAATATTGAGAACAGGATTTGGAAAATTTTAAACATAAGAAAATTTTTTATTCAATGAAAATGAAAACAGAACCCGAAACTGAAATTGAATGAAAAATTTTTTTTAAACCAGGAAATGTAACAGAAACAGAAACCAAAATGATGGAAATGGAAACAAAAATAAACAACATTATGGTAAATTTTAGAAACTCAACTGAGGAAACAAATTGAAAAAAAAACTCAAATGCAGCAGCAGCTCCGTATGAAAAAGTAGGTTATCGAAAAATGTAAAATTAGGTATACTCACTGTGGAATACCTTGTTGTGAGAGATATTCTCACCAGAAGGAAATTCAACAGAATTTAAGCGTGTTCAGCCACTTTGTACGTAAGTTCGGGTAAGCCAGAACCAAACCGAACACTGGCAATTTTAGAGCCAGTTTGGGCGGTTTATATACGGCTTATTCACACGCACACAAACACACGTATGTAAGGTAATACGTACATCAGTGAGGGCGGCCAGGTCGCATCATCCCCTATCGTGATAAGAGATGGCTGGCCGGTTTGTGTACAGATCGTGACATTGTTTGGTGATGTAACAATTCGGTACTCGTACATTACCTGTATGTACTTGCAGGTAATTACGATCGAACGTATTTTGTGTTTGGTTTAACATCATACAGACGAGTAATTAGCCTGCCTTTTGGGGCGGCGACTGTCATCGAGGGGTCCGAGCCCCTTTACCTCATACCAGTGAGTCCCCACAGCTACTCCCCCCCAGTTTTTTCGCCGCAAAAATGATCAAAAATTGCGCAAGGCCTGGGGGGACATGCGGGATTATGAGCGTCTCTTCTGGTCTGCCTCCCACTTAGCCAGCGCACTCCCTACAGCAGAGCCGACGCATTCGTAGGATTGTCTTCTCGCATCGGCACACACCTGGTATTGGGCGCGGCTGCTTTCTCCCCTTTGCCTGGGTGATCGATTTTTCATGTAGGCATAGGGGTGGTGGCGGGAGTGAGGGAGCAGCGGTCGTTTGAAGACTGGTTTCCTTAACATCGGGGAGTTTGAAGTCTCCGTTGCTAAGGCAACCATCTTGGCTTTCTCATTTGCTGCCCGCTTGGCCGTGAAGAGAAACTTCATCGGCTCCCTGGTCTCGTGTCAGTTTTGGCACTGATCTCGGTGTTTCCGGTTCCGGGGCCAATTCCTTTGGTGACTGGGAAGGAGAGATGATTGGTGGTAGCGGAGTTGTCATCTCCGACAAGACTTGATCAACAGGAGGAGCCGTATCCATGAGGAGCTCCTCCTCGATCCGGTCCAGCTCCGTTCTTTGCTCGGTCTTCTGCTGAGTCTGTGGGGGCTCAGCAGTTTTCCGGGCAAATTGGGAGGTGGCGGACTTTGGGATGGTAATTGGAAGCGACATAAGAACAGATTAACTAGGAAAAGGAAGCAAAAATATCAGAAAACACGTCCAAGTATTCTGGCGGTTCTGAAATGGGTGATTTTACTTCATTTTTCGATTTACCATTACAGTTATTTTTCTTTATTTCCGAATCTTCTTATCTACATGTAGAGGGGATAGTGCTTAAAATTCTCGGCCGTATGCAAGTTTTCCGGTTAAGTTATGATTGGTTTAAGCAGAGTTATGCCTGAAATAAACTCAGTGAATATAATTTTTCGAATTTCTACTACAAAGGAATCTCCGCTTGTGACGTCACAACGTTGAGATAATCTTTGTGTTTAACGGTAAACGCACGTTGCAATGTTTTGTTTCCGTATTGCACGTGGATTTGTTTATTCCTGTCATTTTCTTTTTGTTGGCATTCCTCGTATGCTTATCTCCGGAGTTTCTTTTGTCTCACGGAGTTCCGATATTCCTCGCATATTTTTAGCGGGTTTTGACTTACGTAGAGGATATTTCTTTTTCGGGAGTAAATTTTTATTTTCTTCGCATTAACCTCTCAGACATGCGAGAAGGGCGGGGATTTTTACGTTTTTTACTGTCAGGGGGCCTGCCTCTTTTACGTGGACATAAGGGGGCCTCAGGATCAAATGTTTTGGTTGTAACATTGTCCAAAAATTGTACTGACTTTTTTGGTGTTTTCTATTATGAGGTATTTTTCTCACTTTTTCCGACAGATTCTTCTTTGTTTATTGGTGAATCCGTCTGTATATTTTCTACATTTTCCTTCTGCAATCTTTTTATTCTTTTATCGTCACTTACAATGTATGCAGGCTTCAATCTGTCGATTGAAATTGTTCGAGGTTTGCCTGCAATGAGTATCACAAAGTTTTTCTCGTCTCGTGATACTACTTTGTAAGGACCGGCGTATGGTTTTTCCAGCGCAGATCTCATTTTTTTGTCTCTAACAAATACATGTGAGGTATTGGCCAAGTGTTTCGAGACGTAAATCTTGGGCTGGCCATGGCAAGCTGCCTGTTTTAGAAAGTTGTTGGCATCATTTCGTATGTTTTGTACCATGATTTTGGGGCTAACTTCTTTCGATTCTGTGAAGAAGTCCCCTGGAGGCGTAGCTCTTCGCCAAAGGCTAATTGCGCTGCAGAGTGACCTGTATTGGTTTGTAGGGCGGATCGAAGGCCTAAGAGGATGGTAGGAAGTATATCTACCCATCTCTTAGTATCATGAAACATGATGGAGGCTTTGAGTGCTCTATGCCATCTCTCGATTTTGCCATTGGCTTGAGGATGGTAAGCTGTGGTATGACTGTGTTGAACACCAAGCTTATTGGACAGCTCTTTGAAGAGCGAGCTCTCAAATTGGCGACCTTGGTTTGTGACTATGACTTCTGGTACACCATACCTTGCAATCCAGGTATCCTATAACCTTGCAGCTACTGTGGGAGCTGACATCTCTTGTAGAGGGATTGCTTCTGGCCATCGTGTTGCCCTGTCTATTATCGTCAACAGGTATCTGTGTCCTTGGGATGGTGGCAATGGGCCAACCAAATCCATATGAACCGTTTTAAACCGCTCTGTTTGTTTGAAGGATTTGAGGGGCGAGCGAGTGTGTCTTCCTACTTTGAATTCTTGACAGTTCAGGCAACTGCGAGCCCATTTGTTGCAGTCAGACTTCATTCGTGGCCATACAAATCTTTCCGAAATTAGTTTAGCACTACATTTTGGCCCAGCATGTGACAAGTTGTGTACACTGTTGAAAGCCAGCCTGCGATATCTTACCGGTAGAAATGGCCTATTCTTACCTGTACTGATGTCACATGTTAATAAAACATCAGTACCGGGAATTTTTCGCTGTCTCAATTTGAGAGTAGTATCATCGTTCGATAACAACTCTTGCAGTTCTGCATCCTTAAGCTGTGCTTTAGCTATTTCAGCATAAGGCAATTAGACAGGAGCCGAGATAGCTTCGATTCTACTCAAGGCATCAGCTGGAGTGTTAAGTTCTCCACTTATATACTGAATGTCGGTAGTCAATTGACCAATATAGTCTAATTGTCGCGCTCTTCTCGGCGATGCAGGTTCTGCTTTTTGTGTGAAGGCATATGTTAGGGGTTTATGGTCAGTATACACAGAAAAACATCTACCCTCTAATTGGTGCCTGAAATGCTTCAACGCAGCAAAAATTCCGAGCAATTCCCTATCGTATGTGCTATAGTTTTTTTCTGTTTTTGAGAGCTTCCTCGAGAATAAAGCTAGTGGTAACTTTTTGTTGTCTTTATCCAGTTGGTACAAAGTTTCACCAATAGCAAAATCAGATGCATCGGTACTCACACGTAACGGCAGACTTTCGTCTGGATGAGCCAATAGAGTTGCATTTGCCAGTATATCTTTGATTTTCTCAAAGGCCTTTTCGGCTTGTTCATTCCATTCGAGTGGAGTTTTGTCTTTCTTTTTACTTGTCTTAATTAAAGCAAACAGCTTACTTTGTTTGGCTGCTGCATTCTTCATGCAACGTCTATAGAAGTTCACCATCCCCAAGAAACGCCTGAGTTCAGCGACATTTGAGCGTTTCGGGAAGTTCAGTATTGGCTCTACTTTGGTCTTCAAGGGGGAAATGCCTTCGGTCGAGACTTTGTAGCCGAGGAAGTCAATTTCAGTTTGTGCGTATAAGCTTTTACCTACGTTGATAGTGAGTCTGGCGGCGTGTATACACTGTACCACGGCTCTCACATACTCCTCGTGCTGTTGCTCACCGCCTTCAGAGCAAATGCAGATATCATCCAAGTATGCATATGCGAACGGCAATTCCCTAAACAGTCCATTGATGAATCGTTGGAAAGTTTGTGCTGAGTTGCGAAGTCCAAACGGCATTTCAAGGTATTCGAATAGTCCAAATGGGGTTATAACCGCTGTCTTTGGTACGTCCTGGTTGGTCATAGGAATTTGGTGGAATGCCCAGTTGATGTCTATTTTGGTGAACATCGTTTTACCCTTCATATTCGCGTTGAAGTCCATTATATTGGGGACTGGATAGCGGTCAGGAACTGTTATGGCATTTAAGGCTCTGTAGTCTCCAACAATTTGCCACTCTCCACTTGCTTTTTTGGTCATGCTGATAGGGGAGCTCCATGAGCTTTTTGAGGGGCAACATACGCCCTCCTCCATGATGCGATGGAAGTACTCCCATGCCGCTTTGAGTTTGTCAGGCAGTAACCTTCGTGCTCTAGCATGGCAAGGCTGTCCTTTGGTTTCTATGTAATGAACCGTATCGTGTTTGTATGTAGGATGCCTGCAAATTGATGGTTGAGTGACTCCAGAATAGTCAGACAGGATCCGTAAGAGTTGTCCGTCGACTTTGGTACAGCTGGATATGTTTGTGTCCAGTCTGTAAGCATGTGTTTTGCCATCCACACAATTTTTAGTTTCACTATTGATCAGTTTGCCGTGTTTGAGGTCAATGATCAGGCCATAATGTGCAAGAAAATCTGCACCCAGGATCAGGTTTGGAACATCAGCAACCGTGAAGGACTACGTCATCTTTTCCTTAAGTCCGATGTCAAATTTGCTGGTTTCGAGTCCGTAAGCTGGAAGGTTTTGACCATTCACAGTACGGAGGTAGTATTTCGGAGGAAGTACTTTCTTGTTTTTATTTACTGGCAATATACTCAAGTCTGCACCTGAGTCTATTAAGTACCATCTCCTGTTAGTACTATCCTTAATGAACAGGCGGCATGAGTGTTTTTCCGAGGGGTCTTTGGCCGCATAGATGGCCCCTTGTTCTAGTTTGACGCTTCCTTATTGTAGGATTTACCCCACCATTTGCACCTGTTGTTGCATTTTGTGGCCTCCGCACCAAACCTGTTGTGGAAGAAACAACTTTTATCATCCCAATTTCAAGACTGGGTTTTGGGAGATGTTGTTCTAGGGGGAGTTGAACTCTGACCCCTGGTACTGGAACCAGATCTGCGGTCTCTGGACCGGGACTGACGTCCTCTGCTATTGCTGTTGTTGTTGTTGTTTCTACTCTTGGATCTTTGTCGCCAGCTGCTGTTGGGTTTCGTTGAGCCTTGGCTTTTATTCCGTTTAACTTCTTCGAGTGAATTCTCCAGTCTCTGCAGATACTGCACTGACCACCAGCTTTGACCTGGTGTACTCAAGCGCATTATCTGCTGATTTCGCAAGGAAGTCCAAATCCGCGGATGTATTGATTACCACCAAACCAACTGCGGCTAGGCATTGCACAACACTTTGTGGAAGTTGTTTGCAAAATTGATTGCCTATGACAGAAGGGGCTACGATATTGTCCGCCTTCTGCCTTAACTTCGCCATGAAGATCGAGGGTTTGTCGTCCCCCATCTTCATACCACCCATCACATCATCAATTATTCCGTTCTTTGTCTTTCCAAAAACGTTCTTGATCTTCTTGACGAACCAGGCATATTTGTCATCTTCTGTCAAAGGGCATTCCATAATGTCCGGAATGTGGCGGATTATCTGCGGGGGCATGCCTCCACAGATGTGTATGTACCGCTGGTTCAGTGTTATATTTTCTGTCTTGAACCTGCCTTCCAATAGTGTCAACCACAAATCTACCTCATTGGGCAGAAATTCCGGGATCTCTATCCTCGGTCTGTAGAAGTTGGGGTTCTGTCCTGGCTGCAATTGCAAAAGTTGCAGAATCTGCGCCAAGACTTCGGGTGTCAGCTGCGGCTGACTACTACCTCCCTGCGATGGTTGTGGGTTTTCAGTTGGTGGTGGAACCATTGCTGTGTCTTTCTGGTGACAAGTGTATTCCACAGAACTACTTCCTTCCTTGCTGGTTGAAAACACTGGCTCCTGTGTTTGTAGGACAGGTGTTTTCAGGTCTGAACTTTGGCTTAAAGTTTGACCACTTCTTAACGTTTTAACTGCGAGTTCTTCTTTATTTATTGTAGTACCCAGTCGTGCTAATTCTGGGTGTTGAGGGCCTTCTTCAGTTTTTGGTAAATTCGTAGAGTGTCGAGTCAAAGTCGGGGGAGTTGGGGGATGAGTCCAACCTTCTTCCTCCAGGTCTACTGTCTTGTTTCTCCTTGTTTATATATTTTAAGGAGATGGGTATAAATTCCCACTTCAGCAGACTCTACTTCGACAACAAAAAAGGTGTCTTAGTCTGCAAAAAAAATATTTTTAATTTGCCGAGCAAGCGAGTATCTGGCCAGCGCACCGCACCAAATTTTTGTAATAGCGCAACGCGCCTCCAGACCCCTCACGACGTAGCCAAAAATCACGTCGAGGTCACCACTGTGGAATACCTTGTCGTGAGAGATATTCTCACCAGAAGGAAATTCAACAGAATTTAAGCGTGTTCAACCACTTTGTACGTAAGTACGGGTAAGCCAGAACCAGACCGAACACTGGCGATTTTAGAGCCAGTTTGGGCGGTTTATATACGGCTTATTCACACGCACACAAACACACGTATGTAAGGTAATACGTATGTTGGTGAGGGGGGCCAGGTCGCATCATCCTCTATCGTGATAAGAGATGGCTGGCTGGTTTGTGTACGGATTGTGACATTGTTTGGTGATGTCACGATTTGGTACTCGTACATTACCTGTATGTACTTGCAGGTAATTACGATCGAACGTATTTTGTGTTTGGTTTAACGTCGTACAGACGAGTAATTAGCCTGCCCTTTGGGGTGGCGACTGTCGTCGAGGGGTCCGAACCCCTTTACCTCATACCAGTGAGTCCCCACACTCACTAAAAAGTTATTAATAGATCGTAATAAACATACATTCCTGTTGGTCCAAAAATATGCATTTTATAAGCAAAATAAACGTGAAAAGAGTGTTACCTGAAGTAGACGAAATTGACTTTTTGAAGTAATTCTGCTTTTCTGAGGGTAAAAAAAATTTATGATTTCTAATATCTATTAAAGGAATACAAAAAATACAAAAAAAAAAAAAAGAAAAATCATTCGTTAAACCTCGGTGAAACATACACGTGTAGGTAAATACTTACGCATATACATTTGTATAATTTATGAGTTGTTATGTCACCCTGATTACACAAATATTGTAAATATTTCATACAACTTGAATAATGTTTGAATCAATATTGTAACATAAGAACTTGATTTTGCAGTTCGATTTAAAACTTATTTTTTTTGAAAATTTTTGGAATTGTAAGCTGCATTTTTAAAATGGAAAAAAAAAAGAAAATACCTACCTGTTAAAATAATTTTTGGAAAAATAACTATACCGTCCCTTATCAATCGTTGCTATTGGAAAGCATTTGTAATAAATACGACATTTTTAATAAGTAGGTACGCATATATTTCCCGTACATTTATATTTATCTTATGAATGGATCCTTGATATGATGGGATACCTTTGAAAAAACTGGTGAGGCTCTCTTTCCAAACAAATTTAATAATTTAGTTTAAAAATAAATTATGAGAATACAGTAGAAATGACTACAACCAACAACGAATACAGCAAGAAGAACCCGCTACAACACAAAAAATTGCTGGTCACGGTAAAGCTCAAATTATGAAAGATGGACCAAATCGACCCATTAGCTTTTGAATAACGGCTTTTTGAAGTTTTCATTATAGTATAAAATTCTTAAAACCCACACAAATACATATAATGAATGCAACCAACATATACCTAAATAATTTCAAATTATGTGTATTGCGGGTTGCGTTCATTATAGGTTTTGAAAAAGTTTTTTTATACTTTATGAAAATCTCAAAAAGCTGTAATTCGCAAACTAACGGGCGGATCCCGCCCAAAAAAGAATGATACTTCAGAAAAATTACCTACTCATCTCAACAAAGTTGCATCTTTCGAGAATATATATATGAAGGAGACGACACGGAACCGTTTTAACATTGGGTTGAATGTCCAGACTATAGATGCCACGTGCTGGCGTACCAAGTACCCCAGACTGAATACCCCAACCTATCAGAATCGAAAATCAGTGCAAAAGTGAAGTACTGTGTACGCCAGTATTTATAAACAAATGCACGTTGCGTGATTTTCCTCCAATCAGATATTTAGTTGGAAGTACATGTGTTTGTAGAAACCTTTTCTATAGGCAGGACACCGAAACTGCCCATGTGTCATCTCCATCATATATATATCCTCGAAGGTTACATCTATATATATATATATATATGTTTGTGTAAAGATATAATTGATAATGGAAAACGTAAAAATTACTTAACTATCGTTTTCGCATTTAGCCCATAGACCCAAAGTACTCATATTCCAAATTTCACTTCCACAAAGAATTACACCCTCCAGTTTGTTGACAAATTTTGTTATATCTCATATAATTTATACATAAACTTTTGAAAGGAGGGTGGTTTTGTGGTCTGGGGACTATGATGAAAACAACAAAATATTTGTAGTTGGGACATGCGCGTAGATTTTAGAAAATAATTTCCCATTAATAATTTTTGGTTACCTTTACGTTTATATTAGTGTAGCGTTTCGTATCTTATTTATCCCCTTTGACACATTAATGAAATGACTAAAATTAATACTCTGGACATGTGTGTAGGCCCAGACAGTCAGTGATGTTATTTTTTTATGAAAAATGTTATGGAAAACATTACATAACAAACAAAAATGTTTTAATGCTACAAAATAATATAATGTTTCACAATTTTTCAAATGTTATTAATCAATAATCATAACGTTATAAAAAAAACATTATTTTGTTACATTCAGTTTATGAAAAAAAGGTTTTAAATTTTTCTGGTTAATATCTTCATTACTTATATTAGATGTAATAAGTCTCATATTGATCAGGAATTCGGGACAAACCTGCAACCTCAGTTCTATCTTCATCACAAAAAACCACCAAAGTACAATCTTCATTTGTTATTTTATGGTTACATACAGCTTCTTCACAATCAGCTACAAACAAGCGAGAATACAGTCCAAAAGTTAGAGAGTACTAAACTTTTGGATTGTAAAATTTCGATTGTAGCAATTATTTCTTTACATTTAGATTCTAAAAAAGCTAGCTTGTAGCTTGTGAAAATGGCTACTTAAAAGTGAAAACCAACTATTGATAATGCGTTGTTTGCTAGATGGAATAATGTATAATTATTTCAACTTTTCAGCTTATTTATTTCAATTAAGAACTTTCAGTGGCTTAGTTGTAGATGATGGATATTTGGAAGTTCAACCGTTCACCCATTCCAAGTTTTGCAGAAATTTTATAGGGTTTTGGATGTTTTGTCAACCTCCCTTATCAAAATCCTAAATCATTCAAAATATTTATTTTGATTTTTTTTCACTACATCATACTTGAAATTTTTTTATGGGTACCGTTAACTCTACCATAATGGAACAAGTTTAATAACGTTATAACTATAATATGTTATGTTATTATAAGATAGGTAACATTAATGTAATGAAACTAATTAATTGTTACAATATTACTGCGGGGCTGACTGGTGAAAATATATTCCCACAGACTAATTTATTTCTATAAATGCACTTTACAGTCTGAAAAAATGATTGGTATAAAATAAATAATTTCAAAT
>WOFM01000549.1:1469243-1563607 GCA_011428145.1 Ericerus pela | reverse complement strand
ATGACTTATAAAAATTGGGATCGGTACTGTGTTAAACAGAAGAGCATAAATATATGAATAACGCATATATTTATATGAATTTCAGCTAATAGTTCTGAAAGTTTCCTGGAGTAATGAAATTAAAAACAAAATTATCCCCAACAGGTCTAATGTCAGATTAATTTTAATACATAGTACGTAAATTTTCTTCAAAAACCTACATAAAAAAACAAATTTAAACAGAATATACGAATGCAATAATTATTGCCTTACTCTTCCTGCAGATCATAATAAACCCCATATAACTTCGCTACACTGCTCATCCTAATGTATATAAAAAGAATGAAAAGTTTTTTTTTGTCACAAGTTGACTTCGGAGCCACTGAACCGATTTAAATGAATCTTTTACTAAATTAATCCTTCTTATCCCTTTGACTATATAACTACAAGCCCTGAAGCATCACTCTGCAGTGCTTTGACTTGTGCGAGCCCAGGACTTTTTCTGGCATAAATGGGTAACACTGTTAAATTTCTAATATGGTGGAAATAATGAAACATTTTTGGAAACATTTTTGTCAGTGTGCATATCAAATATACACACACACAAACAAAACTACAATTTTGTTAAAATACTTACGACTGAGTATATGGAGAATTGTATGTTTATTATAGTGACATGGACTGAGCATAATGATGAGAACTTAAAGCTAAGGAACCTGTTATAAATAAGTACCTATCACTGGAAAAATAAGTTCCTTTCAATTTCGGTTTTTATCGACAATTTTTGACATCGTAATACTTGAAAGATAAAACTAAACACTGCAAATATAAGAAAATTTGTTTTCTACATTTTACTAGATTATTACAAAATATTCAACGTCATTCTCTAAACTGTAAGCGGGTTTATAATTTTATTAATAAATTTGAAAATCTATGGATAGAATTTGAGTTATCTTTGAGAAGAAGATTCCTCAAGTAGATTGTATGACTGTATGGGTGCATCAGTTATAAACATACGTAGCTTCAATTTTATTTATTGTTTTATTTTTCGTTCTTCAACTTTGGTGTTTTTGCTGTACGAATTTGTGTGCCTGTGTGAACACTGGGCATAACTATATTATGACGCGGTGACTTTCTTTCATTCTCCTAAATTTTTCACCGATGCGGTGTCGGGCCCAACGGCTAGTTTTTCTATTCCTGTAACACAGTTGTCAATAGAACTATTTCAACAAAAACATGTAACTTTGCTGTAATAGCTAGAATAACATTTTTCAATATTTCCTAGCCTCATTTTTCTCAATATTACTCGGATTAAAAATTATACTAGCCCAAAATTTATTAGTTGCGAACGCGCAACTGACCAACTGTGCACCACCAAAAAAATTGGCAGGCAGCCAACAAATTTTCTCAATCAAAGTACGCTTTTATAAATGAAATCCGTGTTTTATTTCCTTTTTTCGCGTGAAGGTCGAATAAGAAGAAGAAATAATTACCTAGGAGAGAGGGCAGAAAAAAATTTCATATTACCGGTAAGTACTTACGGAAAATTTGGTAATGACTGGTTTAATGAATTGGGCAAGATGCTTACCTATAATTTTCAAGTTGGTTGGGCTCTTTGAAAAGTCGTAAATCAAGGCTGCTACCGAAAAATTGAAGTCAAATTTATTACTAGTTTTTGGACAATTCTAACAAAACAACCACACAACCACACTTATGCCATTTGCTAAAGATTATTGTTGATTAACATTATTTGTTTGGTTTTGTTTTTTTATCTACTAAATTTCTGTTAATCTACGGTTTAAACAAGAGTTGGCGCACGTACAGATGTCATTAGGTAATGATGATCCAGAGAAACGATAATATATATAATTGAAGAACCAGCTACTAGTCCAAGACAGATTTTTTTTTTTTAATAAAAAAAATTGCAATCCATTATCCAAGATGCCGTTTTCGGATGTATTTGAAGAATTTGAATAAATATTCAGG
Source organism: Ericerus pela (assembly GCA_011428145.1). Taxonomy (NCBI): domain Eukaryota; kingdom Metazoa; phylum Arthropoda; class Insecta; order Hemiptera; family Coccidae; genus Ericerus; species Ericerus pela. Next base: position 1,561,642 of record WOFM01000549.1, on the reverse strand, counting down.
GTCTTCTAGTTGTAGATGACATTTTCTTCGTACGCCAGAAAACTTAATAAAAAAACTGTGACTGTAAATTTTTTTGGGAACTTTGGGAACATCCTTGCAAAGAATTTTCAGCAAGACGAAAATATTCGTACTTGGGAAAACCGTAAATATGACACATTTGCAGTACTGACCTCTTTGAAAGAGCTATTAGAGAAACCTACTCGTCCGTGAATTTCAGAAGGATGGGAAATAAATGGCAGTAACCCCAAACGAATTTTAAACCAAAATATAGTAGGCTCTATTGAAATATACAGGATGCCCCGAAGTTAAACAGTATAACTTCCAAGGTCGAAATTCAGGGGTAGAAGAAACAAAAAAGTTATTAATTCTAAATTTGACAATGCACACGAGTTAAAGTGTCGGAATAGGCGAGTTGACCTCAGATTATAGTCAATTAACCACTGTACAAAACAGGGTATCAACTGCATCATGGTGTAAATTTCCAAAATTCAACGGGCAAATACGAAGAATATCAATGATAATGTGATAAAATTTTGAATCATTTTCACTGAATTTGTTCTTTCACTCCTCATCTGTGTCCACTAGTTTAGAAAATCATCTGGAGAAGCTAGACCACCTTCGTTCACCTCCAGAAATAAATGACAAAAATAAACTAATGCAAAAAAAAAAAAAAAATCAGAAATAGTACCTATATTACGTAACTAGAGAGGAAAGTAAGCGAGTTTCGTATAATATTATTTAATGAGTGTACGGAATGCTGTATTTGAGCCAGAGACGATAAAACCTGCGGGTTGCTGAGTCAAATACCTGTCATGAAAGAGAGAACTTTTTGACAGGGAAAAGAAAGGAATTAATTCAAATGAAAGAAAATAAGACACTTAAATTTGTGGGGGAAATTGAGGAACCAATTAAGGTGAGAAAAAGAAATTAAGGAGGAAGAAAAGTAAGAGTTTTTAAATTAGCCACTTTCATCACGCCATATAGGTAAGTATGCCTCGAAAATACAACATTTCGACGGATGTTGCAAAAAAAATATATCATACAAAGTACACTGTAAGAAAAAATATGATAATTTTTTTTACACTCGCCTTATACCTCCCCAAGCTAAGGTTCGGTTGATAAAATTCAAAAATTGGCAACATGAAGAATTTTATTTATGAACATTCAATTGGTTGTAATAAAAATTTGTAAATGAGATTAGAATCAACCAGTAGGTAGGAAGGGTATATTCGGCAAGATATTACGTTTCTGAACATCGCGTCGATCAAGTAAAAGTAAATTTCAAGGCAAATAGGGTGCACAGAGGATTTTGAGACATTTCACTCGATTTTCCGATTGCCAATGCAAAAAATATAAATAATGCATGAAGACAAAATCAAAATTCGTCCATATTTTTAAATTATAAAATTAAGTTACCAATAAAGTCGTGATCAAGATAGATTTACGAATGAGAAAAATCTACAAAATTAACGACAACAAACTAGAAATCGAAGAAACATTCTTTCATCCATCTGAAAATAATTATTCTTTTAGGGTTTCAATTTTGAGAAAGATGTTCATTTTCAATTGAAAACATTCTTTCATTTAGCTTTTGGAGATATTATATAAATGGGTAAGGTATACATATCAGATGATAACATTAATGACTGTCCATGTACCTACACTTACGTTGTTCATTTTCAACTTAATAACCATAATGTTAGCCCAAAAGAAAGTTTAGCCTATCTGCGTACATTTGTGTATTTAAAAGAACATATGAAGAGGACACAAAAAATTTTTCACAACCTCACTTAATATTTTGGGGGTAAGGAAATGAATCAGTCCAAACTATCTCCCGAATTTCTCCACTAATTTTATCAGGTTATAAATTTTTTAGGATGGTTAAATTCACGAATCGATCCGTTTCAGTTTCATAGAAAACCAAAAATGCCAAGTCAATAAAAGTCGAGAAATAAATCTGAATGTTTTTGCGCAAAAAAATATGATAAACAAAAAAGATAAAAACATTCTTGAAATTCTAGCAGTTAAAGGCGTAGATCCGAATATTGAAAAATTCAACGGTTTAATCGGCAAATAACGGATCTCCATACTTCCCATATTAAAATTTCGTCGACAACACTTCAACTTATGATTTTTTTTTTTCACATTAAGTATTCATTTATTCTTAATTCGAAAAACTTTTATACATGCATATTACGATGAGCTACCTATTTAATTTGGTTAAATTGTTTCATAGAAAAAAAAAAAAATCAGAAGTTAAAAATGATTCATGTTTTTTCAGTTTCCACCAGTTTTCAAAATTCTATCAAGTATAGTGAGTAGTATGGTAACGTTGGAAAATATTTGATTTTTTTCTCTATAACGTTCACTGACAATGAATTCTCATGGTTACATCAAAAAAAAAAAAAATAGTAAACATGTGGTTAATATATAAATATGGTACCGTGTACATGATAGCTGTACTGAACACTAAGAGATCTCATTTCAAATGTTTCCGGTACTTGTAAAATATAAATATGTTGACCCGAATTTTAGTGTTCATTTCACATTACCATAATATGTTTTTACAAGAGAATACAGAAAGAATTTGCATATTAAAATCTGCATTATTAAGAGATGAAATTCTGAGAACGAACTTTTCATGCACGAGATGAAGTACTCACTATTGGTCTGATATAATAGCATTTCTGTACGAATGAACTGGAAGATTGAAAAATCCATTTTTTCCTACCATAAGGCCGTCCAACTTCCACACAAATCTATCAGTCGATCATCCAACATTTGATGCTTTAAAGCTGCGTTTGCACCGAATGAACAAGCGAACAACGAACGTTTTTTTTTTTTTTTTTGCTCGTTCGATGAAAACAATCGTCATAAAAACCAATAAGAACGAACGAAATTCGCTACCCGGCCGAACAGAAATAAATATCCATTTTTCTTGTGAATATAGGAAAAGATCGAACGGCGAATGCTCGTTCGGTGTAAACGCAGCCCAAATAGTATTACGAACTCACTAAAAGAATGAAAAAAACTTTTCAACAAAGTGAATAGAACAAATAAAATAAACTACATACTCCTACTCTTTATGGAGCCTAAAAGCCAACTGAAAAATAGTAAATATGTTAAATTACGCTACCTTTACACGAGTCGAAATTCTGTCCAGTAGGTATTAAGTGCATTAATATACCCTATTTCATGTGTTTTCAAACTACATTCTACTCAGCGAAAAGTTCGTCTTATTTCAGGTGTTAAATGAAATAAAAATTAATAATTCTTTGTATGAGTGAAAAATTGCGGTAAAAATTTTATTTTCTCCGACGTCCACAATTATTTCTATAAACCGTGCTTAAGTACTGCTAAGCAAAATCGAGCAAGAGTACATTCAGACTTTCATGCAGATGCAACGGATATAATTATGTACACAGCTACCCAGAATTCTCCCTTCATATTTTATGCCAACGAGTAATAACTTCATCTCGATAAATTTACATCATCTTAATTTATCATCCGTGTTAATTTTTCTCTAACCACCAACTAGTGACACGAATAAAAGCATCAACATTTCACACAATGCACTCGATTTATGCTTACGAATCCCATTAACTTTTTAAATTAGGCGTGAGAAAGTTCTTGTTTTTTTTAAGGAGCGGCGGCGGGAGAAGGAGGCGATACAGGATCTTGATGGTCGGTGTCTCGGTGGTTAATTAATGGTTATGAGCCGGAAAATTAATATGATTTTTTACAGCTTAAAAGGGTTATGGAAAAATTTAGGTATTTTGAATTTATTGAGGCTACTAATACCTGCAAAAAAATGTTGTATTTTTTGATGTTTTATCAATGGGTGAGCAAGAACTGAGTATCACGCAATAAAATTTCTATATTTCTTTCTCAAGTCTAATTTTTAAATAAATAAAAAAGTTAAAGAGGTAGGGACAAGAGGACCAATAATATCTTGAATCCCCCAAATTTAATTATTGAGAGGTTCAACGAACCATTCAGCCCTTGTTTCAACGCTGCTGTACGTAAGGATCCCATTATAGTTTTTATTTTTTCTTCAGCTAATATTGTCATAGTTTTCGCGGTCAACACCGAAAAATAATTAAAAAATTTTCTTCGGATTCGAGATGTCCTCTGTATTTATACCAGGTCGTTAGGTTCACAGAAAATTAATCATTATCGGTCAGAAGAAGGTAATCATCGTAGATGCTCAAACACCTATTTTTCGTTCTTTCTTCAGCTTCTCCTTTTTCCCCTCCTCTAGTTTTCCTTCGTCACACGATTCGGGTTTGCACACGTAGCCAATTCCGGTATAGAGTGTAATATAGAAAAGTAAGAAAAAGAAAATCAGCCCCTCTATAGTACTCTTCGTCAATAAGACAAAGAAAGGTGATTTTCGAATCGCATCATTAACTAAGGTAAACTATACGCGTTGAACGCTCCGCAAAGCTACAAAAAGAAAAAAAGAAAAAAGAAACCACAAATACTACAAAAAGGGCTTCTTAAAGTCGATGGGAAAAAAAAAAGCATCAAAACATGAATAATATTTTATTAGCAATTATCTCGTTACAAAAACAAAAATATACCTACACTAAGAAAACACTAATATTTTATTTGTAATTATCTCGTTAAATTTTTTAAATTCCATAGACAATAAGGCGGTCATAAAACCTAAGTCTCATTCGGTAATATATAGGCTGAGAAAGCTGGCTATTTTGAAGTTACCTTAGAAAAAAATAGCCCAACGTATACATGGTGAATTTATACATGAAGTCGAAATATTTCAAGTCTAGGATCTAACGCGTTGATTCAAGGGCTGCAAAAATATTCAACAGGAAGAAAAAAAAGAAAAAATAAGAATTAGCAAATTTTTGAAGAACATGTCAACACAGTTTTCGTCGGCATTGATTGTTATCCGTTCTTGATGATTATCTTTTTTTTTTTTACTTTTTTTTTCTACACCTCGTCTGGTAAATGCCATCATAGTGAAACAATCCAAGTCTATAGATTTTTATTTTTCTACACTAACTATTCTGACGAAATATTTTGGGAACCCTTCAACAAATTTCTGTGGTGAAGAAGTGAACAGGTTCATTCAGAACGAAGCGGTGATAACTGGATGGGAAAATATTTTATGAATGAAAGCGACGGATAGGCACTTAAAAGGAAATTAACTTATATAAACCTAACTCATATTTTAAAGCTATGCCAGAAAATCTGTTTCAGCTACTTGCAACTGCCGTAATATTTTAAGGCACCGATCATAATTTCATTCTTTATTCCTATAATGACAATTGGGCGGGACGAGGACAACTGCATTGGCCTAGTCTTCGTGTTAAAGAAAATTCACTACTTAAATGAGACTTTATTTCGTTACCCATCCTCAACGGCAAGTTAATGAGAAAATTGATTTCATAAAAATAGTTTTTGTAAATCCTAGATAATATTTATACATTTTTAATAATGAATCTACGTTTTTTTATTACGAATCATAATATGATGAGAATTGGGATAGTATGCGAGTCAAATAAGAAAATCGATTTTATAGGACAACATTTCTGTACTCAGTCCTTAATTTAATATCTAAAACTTTTCATCTCAAATGCTTCTTTTTTTTTTTCTTTTTTTCTTCTAATCAAAGTACGGGATTTTCTATTTCGTTTTAGCCACAATTTAGTATTGCGAATTTAAGAAAACTACCGTAGCAATGTAGCATTCTGGAAGTACAATATTATCTACTATCCAACCTAAGTAATCTTCACTAGAAAAAAATTTGACGATAAAATCCGAATCAAATATTTACGTAGTTTCAAATTCGATTCAAAATGCATAATTCCGACAAGATATCGGCGAAAGAGAGATTTAAAAAATAATTATTCATAATCTCATCTGTAAGACGTTTACAAGGTAAATTTTAATATTAAAAAAAGTAAAAAAATTGTTCAGCTATATTTATTTGAAAAACTGAATTTTCTATCGTTTGTGCAGGATCAAAGTTATCTGCCTCTAAAGAACGTTTAATTAGACGGCTACATTTCGTAATAATCTACAATTCTATACATCAAAATTAAATAAAAATTGAAAAGCGTGTTATTGTGTAACAACTCAAACTGTGCATCGGTACACCAACAATTCCAATCCAAATTTAAGAAATCCTTATGTGTTTTCATATCCCTGCAATTCTAGCTTAATTCAAACAATGTCACTAGCTTCAAATAGAGAATTATTTTCAAGATATTATGGGTACAATTTATTAAGATGTAAACGAATGTCAAATTATTACGGAGTAAAGGTTACTGCTTCTTTCTCTCAGTGCAAAACTATAGCTTCTTCCACGAAAAAACCTCATCACCCAACGTTGACTAAACTGTATCTGTATTTCATAAAACTTATTAGGTATTCAACAAACACAGGGTTTGGGTTTTCCTTCAAAGGGTGTTTTCTATCTCCCAAGCCTTCTTTTGAGTTCGCCTATGGTCCTATATTTTAAACTACAATGAAGATTCTCACAGGGCTCATTATAATTTAAATAATCAGTGAAAACAAAAAAAAAAAAACAAAAAAAAACAAAAAACAATCCAATAAAAACAGATCTTAATGCGTTTAACCAAAAGAACGAAGAACCAGAGCCAGTTTTAAGTACTTTGCCGCCCCAGGCTTTAATATTTCTGCCACCTAATTTTTTTTAACCCCCTCAACTATAGAAACTGTTATTCTTTGTATATGTTTGACCATAAATTTTGCCGCCTCAAAAATTTTGCCGTCCGGGCTTAAACCCATGTAGACCTGGGAGTAAAACCAGTCCTTCGAAAAACAAAGTAACCAACCGAAATCTACCTTCAATTATTTATTATCATATAGAATTTCATCATAATTTTAATTCGAAGCAATGACGGATCCAGGAGGAAAATGGGGAAATTTCCCACCAAACATAAAAAAAAAGGGGAAACAATAGAAGTATGCCCAAGTATTCGGATAAAGACCGTCAAAAATTCGTTAAAGATAAAAAAAAGCTCAATTTCAAAAAACTTTTGTCATTCCCTCCCTCCAAAAAAAAAAGGATGCTTTGAATCCGCCTCTGATTCTAAGGCATTGAAAATGAAAAATCACAACCATCGATCCCAAAACATTAATTCTATTCATGTAAACGTCGTTGCTGTACTGGAATAATCAATATTCTGTATCATAGATGTTGCAAGTGGTGAGAAATCTTGAATTGGTGCACCAAGTCAAACCTAACTTGCTCATAAAATGAAGAAACTAGAAACTATAGGAATTACTCGGGCAATGCAGCTAGCCTTAAAGGCATTTAGCGTCGCTTCTTTTGGAAAAACTAGCTTTTTGAAGTGGGCTGAGGTTCATACATTAAACCTCACCTAACGATCAATTGGCGAAGTACAAAAAAAAATCGTTATATAATTTGATTTATTCAAATAAAAACTGTGTCATCCAAGAAAATATTTCTAAAAAAAAAAGAGGATAACTCGCTTCGTCAAATAAAAACCTAGAATTATGGTTTTATGCCAGTTAGGTAGATTAATTACCAAGTATGAGAAAACGACAGCATAATTAGCTCTACCATAATATTGTGAATTTTGTGTCAGCCACATTCGCTGCACATAATATATAATGGATATATGTATAGCTATATTTTTAATTTTACATTAGATTTCAGCGAAAGATAATCAACTAATTTAATTTGGAAATACTTAATAGTGTGAAGAAAATACTGAGATTAAGGAAATTTTTTAATGCATATTATGCATATGAAGATCTTCAAGTGACTTAATTAGTAAAATTTGGAAAAAGCGGAGTTAAAACACTGCGTTCAACGGAAATAATACACCGACTAAGATCGTTAGATTAAAATGATCATGGTTTCGATTTAAATGTCAAATATTTCTGCAGGTTATTTATTAATTTCATTTCATTTGATGAACTAACATTGCTTAATTTTGTTCCTTAATTTTGGCTATATATCCAACTCCAATGAATCGTGGCTATAACCTAGATAGAAAAAATTGTACAGAAAAGCACAGTCAGGAATATTAAGCCACTTAGTTATAAGCAGTACTAAAAATAGAGTTTATGCTTTTGACTTATGACTTGAAACTCATTTGGTTAATATACAGTTTTTAGCTTAGATGACTTAAATTCCAAAATTATGAATAGCCTAACTTTGCCTTCTGACTCATGATTTTTACACGCAGCTAGCCATTGAACAACCAACGTTTCACACAATAATGGCATAAATCCATTTACAGACATTGCTTTGGAGTAAGAGAATTTTTAATTCAGTTTATATTGAACTAAGAAAAAAGGAAAGGGTCAAATTTGTTTTAATTTTTTTTGGTATATTTTCGAAAATTAGAATGACAATACTTACTCCTTAAAAGAATGTCAAATTTTTTCCACTGAGACGCGGTGTCATATTTCGACATATTTTTGATAGGTGTGCAAGAAGTTGAAGAAATAATTTTGTTTTTTTACACGACTACAAAAAAGGATGGTTATATTGTTCACTTGCGATATTTTTTAATATTGTTATAATCTTCAATAATGGTTGAATTATAAATAATTTTTTTTTTCTTTTTCGAAATTCAACAGGTATGCGAGTGGCATACTGGCACTCTTCTCTAAATACGCTAATAATTGAAAGAATATAAAAGCGCAGCTCAAAACTGTTCAAATTATCCATCAAGATAATTCAGGAAAAAATTTCTAAACAGAAAATTATTTACAAAAAAAAAAAACTTAGCGGCAAATGAGAATTAGATTCGAATGTTACACATGAGAAATGATCACTTACTTCTGTTAATGAAAATCTGATATCAACTTCAAAATACCATTTTTACAAATTAAAGACATTTTGCGTCGGTATTCTAAAAGCAATATTACGCCATTGGTGAAGTTCACACTGATCCTGACTAATGAATATCACAAAAAATACAAATCAAAGTTCGCTGCGTTGATTGAACCTAACACGATGGAACATTGCCATAAATTTTCGAATTCGTTTGATAATTGCAAAAAATTATTTTATTAAAATTATACCTCCAAATTATATGTATAGGGCACATTATGTTAAATCATATAATAAACCAGATGCCATCTCTATACTTTCAAAGCGCATAATTTATCATAGATGTATAATGCAGTTTTTTAAACAGAAATTTAGGTGATATGCGCACACTTTAATTTTTTCAAAGACAGAAATTCTACTTTTTTGAAAGACTAGTTTATAAAACATGTCAACTTCGCATTAGAAATACCAAGAGAATTTAAAAAAAATTTCGTTCAATTTGACAAGTGAACTAACTTTGCACCAACAGCAGATATTGAGAATATTTTTTTAGAAAACGTTAAAATAATCAATTTTGCTATTTTCAACTCTGTCAGTCAGAATTAGAGTATTCAGTTTTTATACCATCATATTTGAGACAGAATATGATGTCACAAAACTTTGGTATGAATAGAAAAATCACTACGAACCGAATTTTGTGTTACATGTACTCTAAAAATATTTTAGGCAATAATTTATAATGAAAATTGATCAAATTACAGAACATGACAACGTTCAACATTTTTTTCAATAAATTTCCATTCATAAAAAGCTACTGCCATATAATTACTGAAAACAGACTAAATTTAGAGGTATAAACATTTTCTTCGACAGGAAAAATAATGATTTTTTTTTTTAATGAAAATTTTCAGTACAATATTATATTTTTGTAAAAATGAAGAACCGTTCCAAAAAAACATATTTGCAAAAGTGCAATCGCCAAAACAAAGAACTAATTTGTCTCTTCAAAACTGAGATCAACTAAGCATTTGTACCGTAGGTATATATGTATAGTTACTGACCAATACCTATATACCCAATAGAATTTTAGGCTACGAATAATTTAACTGATAAACCAAAACGAACGCAGACACCAAATGAAATAAATACACTTGCAGAATAATTATTATCAATGAGATCGCAAGAAAGTAAGAACTGATTTGTGAACAACAATTATCTCTATTCATCAGCTCAGAAAAGTAAAATACATGTGGTACCTACTGAATATTTCAAATTATTTATACATTTCCGTTTTATAGAGGCGAAAAGTTTTTAGCAAAGCGATTATTTTTTTCTCACATTGGAATATATTAGTCAGAGTACGGTTCGAAATAGAATTTTCAAAAATTAATTCTATTTTTCAAGGATGGAGAGATATTTTCTTGCAAATTCATTCATTTTCTGTTACACTGCACCTCTTATACATTTTGTATCTTCCGCAATATTGTGATAGTTCGATCTTTGTACGGTTCAGAATAACTAAACTAAATTATAAAATAGATGTTAGCAATAGAATGTGAATATTAACCAAATTTCATTTCAATTTTAATTCATTTGCTGGTATTAAAAATGAATTTTCTGGGAACTTCTGGCTTAAAAGTAGGCTAAGTCTACATTTCTGAATAAAAATTTTCGTTCGATTTGTATGTTTATGAAGCTATTAACTAAATTAATGAAAACTTTTTTGAAAAACTGATACGAAATAAGAAGAGTTTGAGCTCGAAATATAACCAGCGAGAATCAAGAGCAAACAAAAATTCAAAAGTACTAACCAATAAATGAATGTAATAAAACAAAAAAACGAAAAAAAAAAAACATGAATTCTTGTCATGTTCAGTAGGTAATGCAAAATTAGATTTTCAAATAGGCTAAGAATCTTTTAAAATTAGTACATCATTGAAAAAACCAATTAAAATCATCCAGGACACCACAGGAATATTCAGCTGACGACAGAAAGATTTCATATTTCAATTTCTCACACTTATAGATTCAGGTACGCCTACCAGAACAATTTCCTTCATTCTCTCATAGAGAGAAATGAGCTACGAGAGAGCTATGTTGCATATTTCACTAAATACTTTTAATTTTCATATAATTTCTCAAATTTTGATGACGGCTAGCTGCGTCAACCAGCGTCAAGTATGATAGGTAATACGAAAAGGTGTTGAATTTTTGGGCTCAAATTTTCGGTGGTAAATATTTTTATATTGAGCTTAGTGATGGACGATTAATCGGAAAAAATGGATATCATCGATTTTTTTTTGAGTAATCGATTTCTTAACAATCGATTATTTCAAGGTTAGTCGACTAAACAACTATTTCTGAAACTGTGCATACATAAATTATTCCTTGTGATAACTTGGTCATGGCGTTTGGAATTTCATGATTTGAAGCCATTTTTTGAAAATTTTTGACATTAAATTTGTTACTTTCTGGCAGTTGCGATTATCAAACTCCCGCTAAATTGTTTTGCAAAGAAATTACTAATTAACTTCAGCTAATGTCAATTTAATGATTGATTTAATGTCTTATTTGAACAAAAAATTTCAACATATGTATAATGTCGCCTTAAGAGTTTTTAGTCATAACTGGCAGTTCTGTATTAGTTGAAAAAACTTTTTTAGCAAATGGTGAAATAGTGACCGAAAGGAAAAATAGATTAAAGAGTAAAAATGTAAAAATATGAGTCTTTCAAATAAAGATTGTAAGTTGGAAAAGTAATATAGCCTTAATTGTTGCGTCGGGTATTTAACTCTTAAATTGCATAGATGGAGTTAAGATCTCAAAAAAAATTCTTTGATCTGATCCACGATCATTATGAAAATAATCAGATCTATGATTTAAGATCTTTAAATTTTATAAAAAAGATCAGATCATTTCACTTTTTGATTCTCGTCTTTTCTTCCATGTTGTTTCTGGTTCAGACTACTCTGCTTAATCTAATAAAATAAGTCATTATAATATTACGGTTGTAATTAAAATCTTGAGAATGAGAATAAATTTTGAATTTTTTCATGGAATTTCGTTATTCATTTATTTTTATACGCTTTTATTCTACTCACTTAATTTGTTAAAGTACCTCGGATCACCAACTACAGCGTTGCTTTCACGTGTTGCGACACAGGCACACATACACTTATATCCGTTTTTATCAGTTGTTTTTTCTATTTTTGTTTATTTCTGTCTGGGAAAAAAAGTGAGAAATTTTATTTTCTCTTTCGCCGTTATTTTCTTCTTCAAATTATAAGTGTATTTTTTAAAAACTCGTTTTTAACCTAACTTATTTTAGCATAACTCACTTCTACAAACATCCAAAATAACTTCAAAATAATGAAATACTTACCTATACTAAATAACTTTGAACTTTGAGGTAAAAGAGGTAAAACAAAAAGGAAATTAAGAAATGCAAAAATCTTTAGATCAATGATCTCAAAAAAAGATCTTTGATCAGATTTAAGATAATTTTTTTTAGTGAAATCTATGATCTTGATTTCGATTTCATTCTGTTTTTTTTGAGATCTTGTCCATTTCTAAACTTCAACAAAAACAATCGATTATTTTGTGTAAGAAAAATCGATTAACTTAGTCGATTTTAACATTTTCATTATTCGGTCAACTGACTATTTGAAATAATCGATTTTTGCCCACTATTAATTGAACTATTTTTGTGAGAAAATAATATTGAAAGAGTTAAATGTTAATTTCCACATTCGCCATGGTGGAAAATGGAAATAGGTATGTACCTACGAGATTTTATTATGTTATTTTGAATTTTCATTTCAAACTACGTATGAAGAGAAACTTCATTCGGGCCAATTTTATAGAATAATCGTTCAAAACGTCCAATTTCGTGCTTAAAAGTTTCAACTAAGTCCCACATCAGTTAACTTAACTTATCAACAGATTCTAATATGCGTTGACAAAGACAACAAACACTTATTTATAACCAATAACTGAGGGTCGAATTTCAAAGCTAAGGCAAACTCCATCTCTACTTATAAGTGATTCTCTCTCGAACAATCACATCTCATTCCCTATCTTTAACTTGATTCATAAAAATACTTGGTTTATAAGCTTAGGTATTTCTTGGTTAATCGACTCGATCACATTTGATAGCTCAGTCTGACTTTAATGGGATAAGACGAACGCACCATTTTTGTATCATGTATAATCAAAACTTGAAGTCAACATTGCACCTAAAATTAACAGCCAAAGAAAGAATAAAGAATATATAACAGGAGTTTTTCAAAAACCGGTTAAAAACAATATTACGAAGAGTAAAATGTAGAAAAACACTTACCTTGGACTGGGTTGCGTAATCTAAGGCCAACATACAGTTGCTGTATCCGTTTTCGGTTTTGATAGTCTGTAGTGCACTTGCTGTACCACAAAATTGGCCCACTGAGTCCCTGTACCACGGATACATTCAACAATTAAACCTTCGTTTTAAAATAATTTTCAATTTTTTTTGTGGGGAGGACGTTTTTTTCGCTATCACTCATATAATTCCAATTCATTGACTGAATTTTGAGCTTTATGATTACGCTACTGCCAACGAACCGAAACATTAAGACAAAATTTTTGGTTGTAATCTTTAAAAAATGTTAATTAAATCGTTACAGATTCGTCAACTGAAAATAAGAACCTTTTGAGAGACTAAAACCACACTTACTATATAACCTTTCAACACATATCTAAGGATTAAACTAATGGTCAGTGGAACCTCAAATTCAGCGGTTGAAACCAAATTCACAAAAAATAAAATAGTACATTTGTCACTCAAAAATTCGCACGATTACTATTTTTTCACTAATTTTGATCATCGTATAGAGAATTAAGTACAACTCTTATCATAAAATAATCCACTGCGCCTAATTTTCGCCACGCGAAGAATGAAATATCGAAGCTTTTGCGAAAAACAATCATTTTCACGTCTGTATTGATGCGGGGCCATCCGCAGCATCCTTGGAGACGTTTTCGTTCAAACGGAACGCTCATTAAGTTCGTTTGATTCATTTGTCAAAATGGTTGCCTACTTCGTAGACGTAAAGTCGCTCTTTACCCTTCAGCCGCACTACTCCATTCTTTTCTCCACATCTATGAAAAACAAATTCTCACACGCATCTCTCTCTCTAATGCGAACGAAACATAGCTAAAAGACATTTTAGCCCCTATTTTTCGTACCAACGTGTGTAAATAAATGGAAAATTTCCGGTGCCATGTAACAAACAGGGGGCGTGTATCCCTCGTTCATCACGGAACACAGCAAAGCTGAATGCGTGTAAGAGAGAAGGACGACAACACCGTCGAACGACTTAAAGATCTTGTTCAGCCTCTTAAACCACACTCCAAACAATCATGTTCGAAGTTGGGGAATATTTTTCGACAGAACTTTCATCAACGGACTTCAGCTCTTTCGAATGAGATAAAATAAAACTTCTTTTCAACTTTGATGGTAAAATAATTACTTTAACTCTTGTCCCTTACCTTACTAAAACCAGTCCAGATTCAAAAAAAAAAAAAATAAATACAATTTTAATATAGTGGTCAAGCAGCAAAATTAATGGAGGTGCTATTTCTGTGGAAGTACCTCAATATTATACCACCATTTGAAGAGAATTTCTCAAGTTTTTCAATTTCGTCATCTTCCGTACCGTTTATCTGTCTGCACGTAAGCATGAGCATTTTAAGAAATCGAAAAATGGCCCTCCGATGGACAACCTTAAGTTTCATATTTTCAAAATTTCTTTGAAAGAGGTCTAGACTACCATAACACAACATTTCGGTTCATCTGCTATCAGTAGTTAATTTTTCCACTACCACACTGAGTTTTTAAAGCAATAACGTTACTTAATTCAAATATTTTTTGAAGCTTTTTATATTGAGTTATGTTTCTGTTTTATGAATAAAATATAAACGAAAATTCATAGTGGTTGAATACTGTTGCGAGTCTGTCGGAGTCTGTCAATTCACAAAAATTACAACCTACAATTTTTTTTTTTCTTTAAAGTGGGCTTTGGCTACGCAGCCATTTTAAGCAGCAGTTGGAGGATATAATATGATACCAAAGTGAGGGGAAGGCACAGTCACACTCGTTAGCCAGTACTCTGCCAAGCGTGAGTTTTTCAATCGCATACTGAAACATCAACAGAATCGAATCGAACACACCGCCATTTTGGGTCGGAAATGCGACGGCGGCTGATCTCGAACTCCCAACTTTTCGATTACATAGCATAGCACCTTTGACTATTACGCCACGCAAACCCCAATCATTTTTCGGAAGCTGTTATTGTTAGTGTGTATTTTATTAACACAAATTTAAATCAAATCTATAGTTCCCTTCCCCTTGAATTCTACTCAAGCACTTCCTCCATATCAGTTTTTCACCTACAGGTATATCGCGTCAATGATTTTGTCATAATAATAACTTGGTAAAAAATACTAGGCAAGTAATTTTTCTTTGTCCTTATATTTTAAACAGGCCTATTAGAAGACTGACATAACCTATGTGCATTTTCGAACTCACTAGCAGTGCATTTTACAAATCGTCTGTCAAAGACTCTGTTAAGGTAAATTAAATTTCAGTATCAGCAAAAATGGTTCAATTAGCGAAGATCAAATAGTGATAATTTTCGAGTTGCGACGATACTTCACCCTATGGAGAAGATCTCTTCGATTTTTAACTTTGCATCGGGCCAACAGATGACTAATATTATAGAAACATATAAGTTTGTAAACATTGCAGTTTTTTTTTTCCTCATTTTTCCTCTACAATCATGCAGAACGAGTTGGTTATTAGGAGAGGCACAAATTGGTTTACTCCATTTAAAAGCATCTTTCTAACAATTAAAGTGAACCAGTGGCGTTAATCTCTCCATTGAAGAGTAATTTTCCCATAAAAATATAGTATACGCTCTTCTTCGCCAGATAAAATTTTTAGATTTTTATTTTTATTCGGCGAAAGTGGGCGGAATAAAGATGAATGTTTTCCAAGACGAGAAACGAAAGAGACATCCCGACCGTTAATTGATTTTTCTCAGTATTTCCTCGTTTCTACACAGAATTTTTTAATGCAGCACGACTGGATACAAAGGCGAAGCGCTAAATGCCGAATCAATCGCTTGTTTGACATGCACGTTCCACCACACAGAGGATATTCGACCACTCAACTCTCATACTACCCTGTACATAGTTTTGGCTATATGCTACTATATACAGTAAGATGTAGCCACTGGGTGGTGCGATGTCTTCTTTTCACGTGAAATCATTATTTTGCATCAAAAACCAAGCAGCGAGAGACGCCCCACCAGTCGAACTTCAAGAACATAAATGCCACAGACGAAGATCAAAATCCGGCAAGTTTCGGTAAATTACACTATCGTCAAATGTCTCAACCTTTGAACTTTATAATGGAATGATTGGGGGAGAAAGCTTTTCACCAAACGATTAAATAGACTGTCGTAAATAAATACCTATGATAGTTATAAAATGATGGTGTCGCAAGCGTAAGAATGGTAAAGTTTTAAAAGGGGCAAAAAATTTTCAAGAACCAAAAAATTTAATTTTTGGGTGAAAATATTTCGTTTGATAAACCTACATAGTGATGCTTATTATCAGGCAAACTGATGGAAAATGATCCAATTTAGATCGAATATGGAAGAAGTCAAGTGACTGGGTGTAAGGAAATATCGGCTCATAGGTGCTTGAAGATGAAAAGAGAGTCTGAGAAGTAAGAAATGATAGCCTGAAGATAATAGGTACCATAAAGGCAGGAGGCAAGAAGTATAGAGGTAGCCGGTAGAGTATAGAAGCAAGAAATAAAGGTCCAAATGAAAGTAAAAAAATTGGATTTGAAATTAAGTTTGTGAAAGTGGTTCCACCACCGAGTAATCTCAGCATTAGAATCAACCTTCAACTTTACGCAATATTTTTCATTACTTTTCAAACGACAAAATACTTAGACAAAACCAGGCCCGTAACCAGAATGAAATTCCAGAGTAGGCAAACATCACATTTTTTTCTCAAGATATAGTGGCTGTAGAGAGGGAAATTCGGGCCGGGGGGAAAAATGTACGATTCTTCCAAAAAATTGAAAATCACATTTGTGTTCATTGCAGTACCTAGAATTCTTCAGTCGGAGAAGTTTAATAATGAAAAATTTTTGTAGGAGTTTTTCATAAGAGAAAATCTGCTTAATTTTCTTTTTTTTTAAACGCTGGACACCTGAAAAGTCCGAACCTGGGGAAATCTCCCTTCCCCTCTCTCATGAAGCTTGTATATCAACTAGGTATATCATGTCCAATTAAATGTAATTTAATATTATGTATAATATAGTGGGTGGGAGGAGAGGAGAGCAATATCAACCAAAAAACCTTAAAATAATTGACAACATTTTCATTTTACGGTGATACGATCCTGAATACCAAATAAGATTGATAAAAATATTATATTGAATCGAACAATCAATGTTGCTAGTTGCCACAAAAAAATTTCCATATTGAATAATGACAACAGTAAGAAGTTTAAAAAAACGGGTATGCTAGAGCCTAGAAAGCGAAATATATTCAATTTTTGATTTTTTTGCTAGGGGAGCAAGAACCATCACCAGGGGAACGTTGTCCCGCTGACCCTCTTTGGTTACGGGCCAGGACAAAACACACAACAAAATTCAACCAACTAAAACCGGAGCTTCAGAGCTTGACGGCGTCAGCCTACCAACCATTGCCTCAATTTTTCAATTCAGGAACAAAGTCTCAAACCACCATATAGGGAACTTGTATTTTACAAACAGGCACGTTCACCATCTCCAACACTAACACATCTGTATTCGCGAATTTCACTCTTATTTAAATTTATAATATACATTTTACCATAAGGTGTTTGATATTTTCCACATCTGCATCGACGCATTAACCCTACCAAACAGCCAAAAACTAAAATAACCATTCAACGTCGAAAAAAAATTTAAAAGAGTAAAAAATAATTATTCCGGTTATTGTAACGGATGAAGAGCCCAAACTATTTCAAACACTGTATAGTGACGTTCGCAATTATTTCTCTGGTAGCGTCTCATCTTTGTTTCACATTCTCTCTCTCCTCTCTCTCTCACTCTCTCTCTTTCTACCAGAATTATTCTTACTACATCTATCCTGGGTATTCTGATCTCTTTCTATCTCTTCGCATCTCGATCTCAACCTCTGTTTCTGTGTCACTGCCTCATTATTCTCTTTGCCTCATGATACTTTGGCGGGTTTTGTGTACACAGTATTTCGCTACATTTGATCTCGGCGAGTTCGGCGACAACACATTTTATTGTTGAATAAGAAAAATGAACATAATGATTGGTCTCGTTAATGTTGTTGATTTTCTTTACCATAATCTATTTCTTTCTCTACCTCTCATCATCTAGTCTTCAGACTTTATCTTTACGACACTTCTTTACTTTCCTCTCCCCCTATCAAATCCTTAATACATTGCATTTTTATTGTATTTTTATGGAATAGCAATCAACATGTCTGAAAAATAATAACCTGCCCAAGAAACAGCATAATCAAGTAACAATGTCATCAATGGAGTTGCTGAGACGGTATCATTCAGCTCTGCAAATTTTGCTTATCTGTCAATTCTTCTGTCTGTTCATAAGACCAGAGTTGGCTAGAATACGGCAGTCATTTCCCCCAGGTATGAGATAAATGAAAACGATTGTTCTATTTGGACTCATTCAAAGTAAATTTTTTTAGTGTTTTTTTGAGGACATTTGGATGATGTTTTTTTTCAATAATTTTCATCGTTTAACTATGTTTAGTATAATAGTGACAGGTAACTGATAAGTCTCGATTGAATTTATTTGATTCAAAATAGGCCTACCAATTTGTTCTAATTTACGACTTGTTTAACAACTGAGATTTGTTAGAAATTTACATGCCACCTCTTACTATTTAATTTAGTTCATTAATCATTTTGATAACAATACAGATAGAAACTGCATTTACATTACTAAAGAATGACAGCTTTCGAACAGGCCAGTTTCTAATAAGTATAGTAAGCAACGGCTTATACGTTATACAGAGAAATTTGGGAGAGCAAAATACATAAACAATAACAAAAATTTACTTCAGCTCAAATTCATAAATTAAATATTGCATTACATTGATAAACAAATGCGAAAAAAAAATTTCAAAAATGGAAAGCGACTACCACAGCTCAAACCATGACAAACAATGCATTATTATATAATTCACTCTGATAGATATTTTATTTCCTATTGAAATGCGGATAAACGTAAATATCTACTATTGTTTTTTATTTTTAATTGTGAACTTTCAAGTGCTAAGTATAAAACACCAACGTTAGACTAAAAATGCTATTCCGTGCAGGCAGTCAGACTAACCATGGCAGCAACCAAGGCCCATCAACCACAACCAGCAAATTTGTCCAGCAATTACACACTCTGGTCAAATCCACAATAACCAACCCAGACCACCGACTGCAATCAGTAACAGCAGTCAGTTATGTTAGCTACCTTAGCTACCAACCTCAACTAATAACCATCACTGATCACGAGCAATATTCATCCTGATTAGAATCCACGGCTGGTTACCTACCTTAGCTAACAGTCATATCTAATGACTACCACTGGTCACAAACAATGATCAAAGCGAGCAAAAATATCCAAACTATCCTAATTAGAATCCACGGCTAACGACCACGGCAAGAGACCACGGCTACTCCACACAGCCATCAACCACGAGCACTAATCACGACCACTTCATGGTATAAGCAATGGTTAACGAACAGAAATGGCAAAGCTCCAACAAGTACAGCCGGAGACGTTTTTCAGCAGAAAATTTCATTGAAAGATCAAACAATGGAATACGGTTGTAAGAAAACAAAACAAAAATAAAGATGAAAAATTGTTAATTACCTTAAGTTTATCATCGGTAAGAAACTGAGGGCGGATCAAATAAACAAAATTTATCTAAAATAAGAATATGTTTAAAAAATAAAATGAAAGTATTTACATCCTATCCATTTAAATTATCAGAAATGAGATAAAATTGGCATTTCTTCCTCTTCCAAGCTGCAAAGAAGGTCAACAAAAAAACTTTTTGTCGCATCTAGACCACACTTCACATCAAAATTATCAAAATGATTCACAGGAATTACATTTACAAAAAAAAAAAAAAAAAAAATCCAGTCCACTAAATGCAATACATACAGGTTGTCAACCTTTCAACTGTACCAAATCATTGATGACGTCGCACCATACCCATTAGAAGGATTCAAAATTTAAAAAACTGACTGAAATCCGGGATTAAATATTTTACCTTTAGCACCAAACATAAGTTTTCATACATTACAATTTTAGTGCACACAAAGTGGCGGAGGAAAAAAAAGAAGAAAACGGAAAAAAAAAGCCAATAATATATAACGTATAATGTATGTTCGCCTGATAAACGCGTCTAATAAATCGATGATAGAATCTACACTTCGACCAAGTGTACTGCATTTTATCGTAGGATTTATATTTTAACTTCGTAAAAATTCAGATAATGAGCTGATTTATAATCACGTAGCTTTGTACTTCACCCATCCGAACGATATAATTATTTATGATTTTGGGCAATGCGTAGTTCGTGATTTTTTATTTTCGAAAACACCACGAAATTATAGGTTTGCATTTAGGTGACTGGTCGATGTGTGCTGGCACTTGATCTTATTTCATATGAAAACTACAGAATGGTATTCGGGAAAGTGAAGATTGGACGTGCCATTCAGTAGCCAATGATAGGTTTTCACGATTATGATAAATGATACGAGTTGTCAATAACTAGGTATATTATGTTACCCTAGGTAGGTATTTACTCGTAGAATTAATACTAGGCGTGGAGGCATAAACGTGCGAGTAAAGCCAGTTTGCAGCAAAAGGGGAACGAACTCTCAGAAAAACGGAAATATGAAAAAAGATTAATTAATCTACCAAAAAAGAATGCAGAGTAAAAGGAAAGTTTTGGGTTTCATCCTGTGTGCCTATATTAATTCAGCTGATTAATAATCTAAATCAAAAACAGTATTAAGACTCAACTCCGAAAGCCGATGCAGGGACGTCACGTTCGGCCGCAGGATTTCCTCAAGATGGGGTTTGTTTTTTGCTACCTCAATGTAAATTCAAACTTTTATGTTAATTTACGAGCTCTTTGAAAATGGCACCTTGGGATTTTTTTAAACGATTTCCTTCTCAGATATGGACCACCCCTCCTCGTAAGACAAATTATTTAAAATACTTTAAAAATGAAAATTGAAAAAGTTAATTTGAAATTAAAAATTTTATACATTTTTTAAAATAGTAAACGACGAGGTTTTTCGGAAAATAAATGCTGTATGATTGTTGAATTGCAGCGGCAGATCTGGTGTGGTTGCATTATTCATAATTCAAAATAATTCGCGAGATAATTTGGTATTAATTTTGCTTCTTTTTGGGGCGACGGCTCATGAAAGAGGGTTATACCCCCCAAAACACCCCTTGTGGCCAGCCCTGAGTGGTGTAGGTCCAACACGATAGGGAGAGGGATCACAAAAAGTTTTTTGGCAACAGCCGAAACTTGAGATTATATCTGGAAAATATGGGAGGCAGTTAATGTCGGGAGGAGGTAGTTGACCCAAAACCCCACATTTCTACGCCAGAGAGCCGACGTCTAGAGCGTACGCGAGATCTGCCAATATTAGTATCCCACTCACGGTGCTACATAGTCGAGTCTCGATCTCACATTACAGATAAACAAAACAGCTACCGCTGATGCCAACAAACATATATTGTTTTTAGGGTTGCAAAGGCTTGAAAACTTAGATAGGATATGATTTTTTTACTTTTGAGTCATTTTTATGGAATAAATCTATCAAAAGTAGTTAATTTTCAATCAAAGAAACAAGAACTTTGGATTAAAATTTAATGCGGTCAAATGTCAAAATCCTGAAACTTCACTTTCTTAGGTTTACCAACACGTCAAAGATATAACCTTTGAGTGAGTGCGAACAGTTGAACCGGGTTACAACAGTTTCGCGTGAGTCAAGAGAAAGTAATTAAATCACATGACAATTTCACGTAATTTGAAAATTATCAATACAACAATTTCATACCGTTGGACACTTGTCTATAACGTGACAGTTACCTGCAATCAACTCATAGCCACAGACAGGTGAGGACTTAGTAGGAAAATTTCCTTAAATGAGAATCTTTGAGGGCCAAAAATTTTATTGGAACTGTTCACCAAAAACATTGTTCTTTTGAGATTCTATCTTTTTGAGTTTTTTCACTAAACAGAACTGATAATCATGAGAAAATGATATTTCAGAAGAAGTCGATGAGGACCTTACTATAATTATCCATGTAAAACCAGTTTATTTGTTGAAGAAATTGTGAATTTAATTTTTGTTCAGGCTGAATTATGCTGAGAGGTGACATAAATAATTCAATGGTTGACAATGTTGTTTATGACTGATTTTTGAAGTGAAATTTCTTTGCGCTGGGTAGTAAACTAAAAATGGTCATGCAACAAAGTCCTTAAAACAAAATAAATTAAAAATGGTAATGCAATGAAGCATATGAAACAAAACAGTATATTACCTTCCAGGCCCGAAAGTAAGTCCTGCAATCTTACTTTCAGTTCTTGTAAACTAAGATACTTTTCATTTCAAATGCGAGAGAAGTATTAATGTGTTTTCAAAAAAATTTTATAGATCGAATATTCAAATAATCAACGTTTGTACTGAAATACAATGTTATCAGTCAGAGCAGCCAGCAAAGTGAATTGGGAATAGTGATGTTAAAAATTTTGGTATGTATCAATACTTATCACACACAACTGTATCGAAGTATCGATATATTGCTCGATACTCACGATACGTATCGATATATTTTATACATTCAAAATAAAAAACTTAAATAAATAAAAATACAAAAAAGTGCGCCAGGTCACCAGCAGACAAAACAGATTATGAAAGTATATTCTTAATATTTAATAATTATCACGGTTGATGGCTTGATACACAGAACAGCGGAACAGGGAAGAGAGATATTTCTATTTTATCAAGAAAAAAAATTATGGATTTTCGATATGATACTGTATCGATACATGTGGTCAAAATATCAATACGTATCAATACTCAAAAATGCTTCGATATAACATCACTAATTGAGGGCCTGAAAAATAAACTAGTGGCCTGCAAAGTAAGGTTGGTAAGTGTTTACAAATACAGTTTCGCAAATAAAGATTTTCACCCCAAAAAATCAGCGTAGCAAAACAGTGTTTTTGAAGCTAAGGAATGAAAATACATTACTGCTGACCCTCTTTATGAAAGTTAGGCTTGTTCAACTCTATTTGATTCATTTCCTTCTTTGCTTTCTCTATCAATTCATAAAAACAATTTTTAAGTAGGTTTCTTTAGAAAACCTACTTATTACTCATGGTGCGGTATTAACCCCCAGGGTTGGGGGTGGGTGCATTTTTTATTTCATGACATCAGGAAAATTTTGGCACTAATAACTCAAATTCATAAACCTATATGTATACATTAGTTAAATTTGCAATTTTTGTCCAATAATCACAAAATTTAGTACGAATATCTGTACTAAGCCAAAGACCAGACCTATTGATTTTACTGTGAATTGCCCCGACTGTACTTCCGGTACCACAATTTTTGTTTTTATTTTGGCTATAAAATTTATAATTTTGCAACAACAGCCACGAAATTTGGAATAAATATTCATTTTGATTCATTGTAGAACTCTACCAATTTTACCGCTGATCAGCTGGATGGTACTTCCAGTAGTTCCAGTACTGCAATTTTTGTTTTTATATTGGTCATAAAATTTGAAATTTTGGAACCATATGTTTGTAATTTGAAATAAATATTCTCTATAATTTATTGTAATATGCTACCAATTTTGGTGCAGATCGACCGGAGGGTACTTCCAGTAAAGCTTTTTTTTTCTCTCTTTTTTTGCAATTTGGATCAACTTTTTACAAAAGTTAACCACATGTTCATGTTTTTTTTTTTTTTATTTCATAACTTATCATATTTCTTTGGTTTTATTTTAAATTATATAATTATATATACCATACTTTTTCATCATAATTAATTTTTCATTTTTTCACGAAATAATGCTTTTAAATTTCACATTGTCTAATATTTTGTCAGCAACTAACACATTTCATACAATCATAACATACCATTAACGTACATAAATTTACAGATAATTAATGTGACTGTAATGGCCAAAATAGGTTGTAATGTACCTAATTAGAACCACTTTCAGTGTTACACCATACACAAGATAATTAACACTGGACAAGCATTAATACCTCTATAATAATTTAAATATTCAATTCATCATCCACAACTATCGTGGACCTTAACGTATTTGAGAGACTCAATAATATTTAAAAACACAAGGTTGAGTTAACACTTTTAATAAAATAATAATTTGTACAACACAAGTAAAACAATTAATATGTTAAATACTATTAATTAAGTTTAACATTGGGATTACAACCCTTTAGACAAGACTGCCTATTAACCAGTAGCTCTGTAAGAGAAGCTCTAGGTACTGTTTAGGAACTATATCTTATTCCTTCAAATCGAGGATTTATATACTCGTTCGGGGTATGTAAGAGTATGTGATGGATAGGCTAATTGAGGTAGGGGATTGTTATTATAAGGTTGTACTGTTTTGCGATATACTCGAGGGACAGGCAAAATTAGGTCATGAATATACAGACATTATATCTATATTCATAAAATCAAATACGGGTAATTTAGTGGTTGTTTACAAAGAGCTATAGGAGGTTTTCATTATTGGTGAATACCTACATTTTTGGTATTTGAAAATGTGTAAACGAATATGTTCGTCATGTTTAAAAATAGCAGTGGCCATCAAAATTCATAATTCTTTTTCTCAAAACCTATTTTTTCTAGCTAGGCTTGCTGCACTAGTGTTTTTCTTTTTCAATCCCTTCACTTTGTTGATACAAAAATTAGTGGGTGCTGGCCCCTCCCCAACAAAGGTGCGACATGTCAATCATTCCAAGTTACAATTTTTCTCTTAATCCACGTCTTAAACACTCAATATTTTTTGATAGATCCTATACTTGAGTGGAACTGTTACATAAGTGAATATGATTTCTGGGCAGAACTACTATAACTGGAAAAATGCACTCAGTGTAGAACTGTTACGTACCACAGCCAGTTGAACAATGACTTATGATAGTCATTTTATGAGCAACTATAAAATTTGACAACTTCAATATTTTAAGGGTAAAAGGGGGCAGTTGTTTTCCTGAAAATGAAACAGACATTGATTTGAACCATAGTTAACGGAATTTTTTTCCTTTCTTTTACATTCGCTTAGATAAGTAATTTATACGTGAGTAAAGGTGTAGCAAGGTAAAGAATAATGATCTTGAGTAGTGGAGTAGTTGTTATAGGCTGTAAAAATGTTTTAGCCTATATTTATGGTGAAAGTTCTCAACATTAAATCCACTCTTAAACAAAAAAATTGAACTCCTGATCTAGAGTTATATTTTAGTTATAAGCCAGAAGGAATTGTAGTTGGTACCTATGTAATGACAGATGTTGAAAGTAGAGATAGCTAATCACAACCACTGAAAATAAAAAGTACAGGCAAGTACTGTCATAAGTAGCGATAATCATACAGGTATATGGACAGATGGTTGTTAAGAGTTGTAATGGTGGTGACAGGCTAACAGGTAGTGGTTGTATGCAATGTCAGTTCATTGTATTACGAAGAAGTAAGAATAGGTAACTGAATGCTAGTGACAGATATTTGTCTTAGTAACAAACGACAGAAAGTATTATTAGCGGTAATTTCTGTTCTCATCTTTTAAATGTATATCGATGAGAGAAGTGATATAGACCGTTGTATTTGTCGAAAATTTAAATTGGCTTTAATTAAATCGGAAATTTAAAATTTTAATACTAAAACACTATACTTCGATTATCTCCAGATTTAACCCTGTGTTGCCAATAATTATACTTACTGATTTTTCAGTTCTCAGTTGAGATCTCAGTTAGTTTAACTGGCGGATCGCAGTAAGAGTTAAATAGAATTTTAGCGTTATCTGACAGTTAAATTTCTTAGCTGGCGATTAAAAAACCGGCCCTCAGATTATTTATTTTAAACACGAATTAAAAAAAAATATGCATAACATTTTTCATTAATGGTAATTATGTATCAATTTTAACCAGTAGTATTAAGGCTCTTTATTAGCAGGTATGCCCATGAGGGTGATAAGAGATGAATCGCCACTTTGTGTTATATATAGTAATAATAAACGATGTAAAATTCCTGAAAAAACGTATAACACAAGATGGCAGCTCATCTCTTATCACCCTAATGCCCATACCTGCTAATGAAAAGCCTTAGTTGTACTGATCGGTCGGCGGCTATTTGATGTTTGTCTGGGATAATATAATGAATTGAGTGAATATTATACACATGAAAGTTGAATTTATTTTTCAATAGCCATAGCAGAAGGAAGCCACATATGTAGCATTCTCAGGAAAAAAAGCCTACTTTGACACAAAAAACAGTTTTGAGAAAAATACAAAAATGTAAGCCCATAAAATATCGACTTTAGGATTTCAACCGACTTGCAAACCTACAGCTTCAATATTCAATTTTCATAAGTATTTCGACCCTTGGTAATTGATTTTGTACTCTGAATGACAATGTTTGTAAACCTAGAATTTACAAATTTTTGAGAAAATTTGCCATTTTTAACGGCGAAACTGCGCAAGTTTCCACGAATTTTAGACTTATCAGGCCGAAGATGAATTTATTTGACAAAACAGTTGACCTACTTTCCAGCAATATGCAACATTTTACCCTTATTAACTGGTTCTCTTCATTTAAACCAAGATCCAAAGAAAAAGCCATCAAAACAATTTATAGTCTATCGCAGGTATGTGTTTCTCTCAAAAACGTGTTTTCTCTTCAACACAGAAGCGCGTTTGAGTGGTCAATTTTCCACGTAATGAAACTGATGATTATTTTGCTCGTGGGCACTGATGTCTCAACTTTCGACCAGTTTCTTTACATAAAAATTGACTGTAGCGTCTTTAAGTTGACTCTTTTCCCAGAAAATGCGATATAATGGTCGACGTACGTGGCGCTAGGGCTGGATAAAATGAGGCGTAGGTAATTAAAATCTCTGGGAACGTGCGCGTTTAACGGAATTTCAGTTGAAAGAATTTTTACGTTACCCCTCTCCCTCCCACTTTCGTGTATACCGAGTACATCGAGCCAGTTGCTGTACCTGGAAAAAGTCAATCCAAAATTCCTATGTCTATTCTATTTATTGGCAAGTTTGCCCCACAATTTTATGAAAGACAAAATTCCCAATAATATTCGCCATCGGTGTTGTTTCCCATTTATTTTTTAAAAAGGAGGGGGGGGGAAAAGTTTTACGATGAAAAAAAATCAACGTCGTCATCCTGCGGTCAAAAAATAAGAACAAGCAGTGAGTAGTGACGAGGCGGCTACCGGAATACACGTTTTTGAAGTCTTCTACGGTTTTCGTTTTTTTCATTATTATTCTATTTTATTTTAGATTTTTTTTTTTTTTTTTTCTTTCATCTCGATCTCTCTTACTCTCTTTCCGTTCTTTTGGGCAAGAGAATAACGTGTATAGCATTGTCCATTAATCGACGTGAGAATTCGGTACAAGATCTGAAGAGGCGCGGGTCTTGTGTTTACGTTTAAACTGGCCGAACAACAACGGAGGAAAAATCACCGTGAAATAGAGTAACCTTCGCATACGATGACGTCACGACCTTCTGGACATACTGTGACAAATTATGAATGCCCAAAAAGAGAAGGCAGATGGAGGCAGGAGAAGGAAAAAAAATGAAAACAAGACGGAACCGCGATGGACCAGCGTGCCCAATAGCCGCAACACAGCAACGCTCACCAAAAAGTAAAACTGCACCAGCTGATGACAGACCGGACCAAGACCCGACACGGCGACGGCCCATTCGGAAAAAAGCGAAGTGTCAAAGTGCGATTCGGCTGATACGCAAGACAATTTGAGCATACAGACGCTGGGGGACAGAGAATAATGAAATATTTTCAAAATTCTTCAATATTAACCGTTTGTTAATTTTTCTCTAAGGTACGATACTGGAAGAAGTCTGTTTCAGCTATTTCAAGACCAATGAATTCTTTTTATAATAATAAGCGAAAATTCTCTCGAGTTTCCATAGTATAATTATAACGTAGTCAGAATTTCCCTGTGGGCTTACAAAATCGAGATAATTGCCAAGCCATACACATGAAACGTTAACTTTTCTGTGCCAATTAGTCGAGGAAGCTTTAGAGCTAGTGTCTTCCTTGCGGTTCATTAATTTAAGTTTTTCCAGTCATGTAACCTGATTTTTCTCCATTGAATGGTTTCTCCAGGTAGTCTATATTTTGGATGTGATAGAACATTACCGTAGATTGCTATGTGTATATTAATAAGTTTGCACGAGTCTTAGATGATTTTACAAGCCTAACAGGCGCATGCGCAGGATTTGTCTTTGATAGGTGTTTTGTTTATAGTCAGATCTGTAAAAGGGAACAGAGGGGACGGGTCCCCACTTGAAAAGAACCATCAGTTTTTTCTGTCTCGCCTCTAGTCTATAACTCTATGAAACCAATTAATCAAATAATCACATTTATAACTGTACCTGTCGTGTAACTTTCTCAGTTTTCCAGAGGATATAAAAAAAAAGGTTTGACCAGCTAATTACCAAAAGGGTTCGATGTGAAAAAGACTAACTTTAACGAGCGAAGCGATTGAAGAATTAAAAAGGGGTGTAAAACAAGGGTCCTTACCGACAAACAATGTTTTGGCAGGTTTTTTTTTGTTTGAGGGGCTTCATATCATGAAATTACCAAGAAATGAGTGTAGCTACGTTTTTTGTTTCAGACCCAAAAAAATTCTGGGACTGAAATTTCAAATTAAGAATATTATGTATTACCTGTAAAATATATTCCCTTTTCTTGTTACCACCGTACAGGTCGAAATTTTTGTCTGATAGCCACGAAATTGGGTTCGATCATTAGCTCCAAATCAAGGACCAAAACTATTGATTTTGATGCGGATCGGTCAGACGGTATTTCCGGTACCACCATTTTTATTCCTATTCTGGAGACTTTATAGCAATAAAATACTCAGTTACTGACCAATAGCTACGGAATTTGAAAAAAATATTTACTTAAACCTATTCTAACGGGCTACCAATTTTGGCGCGGATAAGCCTGACGGTACTTTCGATATGTTCAATTTAATTACGGTTTTGATTACAAAATACAATGGCTACGAAATTTCAAGCACAATTATTATTTATTATCTGTACTAACTTGTTGTCAGTTTTAGCGGTAATTGACTGGTTTTTGAAAACCTACATTTTCTAGGAGAGTTGCTGCTGCGAGGTTTCTTTGGGAGGCTTGGGGCGGTGCAGATTCACCAAAAACAGTCCCCTGCGCACGCGCCTGAACCTACATAAACTCTCTCGGCTGTATCTTATGGTATAATCACAAAAAAAGGTAAAACTTTGGAAAATACAAGAGGCTGCGATAAATGCCTCATGTTATGCATACCTCCTATGCTCTTCCTCAAATAACAATTTTCTCCCAAAAACGAACATTCACTCAAAGCCATCACTAAATTTAAATTAAATTTTTTCCAATCGAGTACCAAGAAAAACTACACGATTGGAAATGTAATCCTTCGGACATAGTATCTTTTCAAAAAGAGGCACAGAATCATGATTACTTCGCCTCCGCTGAACTTCGCATAATTTAATCAGTATTTTCAAACTCAAAAATTTTAACACACCTAATACGATACTGCACAATTAAAATATTGAATCATCAAAAAAAAAAATTGGGCTCATTAATCATTATTAACACGCATAATCTGATCATCAAATTCAAATCTTCAGTAGAGTCGTACGAATATCCTATCCTTTCTGACTTCGTCTAAAGCAGAAGTTGATTTATATGGTAAAAAGTGACACAGTTCTTCCATAAAACACACAACAAGAGTGTTAATGACAAAATGGTCTACGGCTATTCTAATTTCAGTTAGGACGAAAAATAAAATTTTAATTCGAATATTTTGAATGTTTAATATTTAATACCCGTAATTTTAAGTAGGTATACGTATAACAGTCTGAGATTATTATCAAATAGCGAAAAAAAAGTGAAAACTAAAGTAGGTACAAAAAAACGACCAAAAAAAGAGAGAGTGAATGAATTTATTTTCTTTTTCTTCTAAAATGAATACACTGATGCTCAAGTGGAGATGAACTATTACGTAAGTTGCAAATGGTTCCACTAAGGTTTAAAACCTTTCTAGGAAAAATCCACTAGCAAAAAGTAACAAACTCATTTAAATAAAGCAGCTCCTATATATGAAATTTTGTGGACTTATTAATATACTAAGGGAAATAATTATGTTTCAGGGAGGAAAAAATGTAAATTTTTTTTAATGTGTGAGTGGGTCAAAATCGGCAACTTTTTTCCCCTGAGTGCTATGAACTTTTTCTCTTCCGATGGTACATCTACATGGTGAGACCTTTCTTTTAACACCTCAATCATGAAAATCGGTTAAGCCATTCCCTTCAATTTAGTGCCACAATGAAAAAAAACCTTAAAGAAATTGAGATACTTATTGGATTTTAAATTTGAACAATAGCACTTGCTTTTCTTACAGTTAAATTTCATACTTTGATTATTCGGATATATGTTCCTTGACTCGCCCACGCTATTCACCCCCACTCTTTAACCCACATTTAAAAATTATTTTAAAAAAACTTTCGCCTTTAAAATTTGTAAAATGACGACTATACTTTCTACCGGAAGACTCTGTTTTCGAATCACAACATCATTTCCTGACATGATGGTTCATGATTTTAATTTTATATCCTGAATAAATTTTTGAAACGAAAACATATTAGGCTTCTACGCATCAGTAGGTATTCGTATTTTTGATGAAAATAATTGAAAAATTTGTCATCTACCGGAGGACATCCACATTCAACCAGTTACTAGAATTAAAATTGATAAAAATAAAGTGTTTTTCCCGCAACATTTAGAATTACTATTTTTAACATACTTTTACCACGCACGTAAAAGCGGATTCTCTGCACATGCTTATAATTCATTAATCATTAATTCATTTACTAAAACAGGAGTTACGGTGAGATGAAGATCGAATTAGAAGTTGGAGAGAAACAGACTTAGAAGATATCTGCATGTAGTAACTCGAAAAGGAAATATCGTTGGCCTTGGGCCAAAACAACACAAATGTGCAAATTTAGATGATTTCACCTCCAAAAGGCAAGAAATATTTTGGCATTAATTAATTAACAATCGAACCTAGAACGACAGTTGCAAAATATCAATCTAAAATAGAGAGAGAGAATATAGAATTAGAAGAAAATGGAAAATTTTGAAGACGATATCAAGGCAATGATCATCTCTTTTCTCATCGGCGTTCGGCATTATAGTTGAATAATGTTTTAATTTGTTCAAAAACAATGGCGGCCTAAATTATGCAGAAAATGGTTAAATTAGTGTACAGCTTAGCTTCAGTTCAAATTCCGAAATCTAAAACGTAATTTTTTTTTGTCCAAAATACTTCAACGTGACATAATTATTCTGTGAATTTTAACTCAAAAAACCAATTTTTTTTATTTAAATGTTCTATGTTTTATGTCAAAGGAGAACTTACTGCTCTTTCACATTCTGTACTGCAAATGGCTTTATCACATCGTCTTAGTTCATAATTTGTTTTCAAAGTTACCTATCCCTTTTTTCTTATACTGTATACCTTATATCTACATAGGTTAATATGTCCACTGACTTTACTTGCAGACACTATTTTCCCTAAAAATATACCATAAAAATGGCAGGAATTCTGCTCCAAAAAGTTAAAAATTAATTAAAATTGTACATATTAATTAGTTTTAAATGTTTTCTATTCTATTTTAAACAAAAAAAATTTATAAAAAATGTTTATTTTCTTTAATCGTTTCTCGTATAAAACTAGGGTTTTGCACTACAGCCTAATTTTCTTATCCAAAGTTCCAAATGAATTTCACTGGAATATAAGTGAATTATGTTTGAACATTAATTTTCACTGGGCCGCAACTCAGATTTTCCTTGGAACGAAATTAAATATATTTTTTGATCTTCGGCCAAAATTCAATTAAAAATTTACAGAAAGGCCGAAATTCAAATTCAGCCCGAATATTCAAAGAGTCGAATCTTTCAACTTTAAGTCACTAGAATATTCCACAAAACTTTCTATTAAAAAAGGTCTCAACAATAAGGAGTAACTTGTGAGCTAATTAAATCGAGTAAATTCATTTGATTCCATTTTTTAACTCAATTTTGAAGATATTGACTGTGCGGAATACAAATTCATGTATGGAAGCGGTGTAGGTATAACAGCTTTTGACCAGCACCATTAAGAAATAAAGTGCACATTGTGTAGCTGCAACTGAATATAAGAGTACTGTATCAAGATCGCAAATAGATTAAGTAATTCAATTAAGAAGAAATCGCAGTAATTTTTCGAAAACTTTGGCACAAGTTTGCGAACTGCGAGCAAGTAAGTACTGCAAAAGGCCACAGGTTTGAAAAAATAAAGTGAATTCTCACAGGAACAGATACTGTACACGCAGATGCATTTACTCATCAAACTACATAGTTTGTACTCGCAAAAAAATCCGTAATGTCTTGGATTGTACTTGTTTAACTCGAAATAAATTTAAACGTATATATTACAGATTAATATCTGGATAACATACTATAATAGAGACCCATCAAACAAAAACTAATCACCAAATTAGTAATTCAGAAGCGTCTAAAAAGTTAAGCTTTGAAAAACAAATACAATTAAAAGTCAATGCAATAAGTAGCTTGGTTTAAATTTGTTCAATCCATCAACTGATGATTGAATGGGGAAAACCACATTTTTTATTCCACACCCTATTTTTTAAAGAAAACTTTTTGAAGTGATACTTATTTGATTACCTTCAAAGAAACGATGCATGCAACATTAATGTAATATGTATTATGAGCCATACCTAGTTGGCCTGAAAATCAAAATTTCTTAAATTTAGTGGTTGGCAGAGTTCCTTAAATTTTGACAAAAGCTTAGGCTCAACGCAGTATTGAAGTATCTGACGCTGGTTACAAGTCTACAAACTATAGAAAGTTTGTATTTACTTCTAAAGATAAAAAAAATTACATTAGTCATTCGACTGTCCATTTTTAGAAAATTGCCCATTCTTTCAATTCAGAAAACGTTTCAGATCAGCCGCAGTGTATTCGCTAATTCATGGGTACTTTAATTGAAGTATATTATGCTTTGGAGGATGGCGGGCCAGCCACCCGCAAGAGCGATATTTATTTAATTAACGCATAATAAAAATGATGTAACGAGAAAAAATGCATTTTTTTTTGGCACCTTTACAATGAATAATACTACTACATGAAAATTAGTATCAATCTGGCAATCATCAAAGACAGAAATTTTAAAAATTCAAGCGCGTGGTATGAATGCATTCCCCTCTTCCCTCGGATCATATCATAAACTCTCGCATAATATTGCAGCATTGTCCAACCTCATTTTTACATACATGTGACTTTTTCACCGAAAGTCAACTATTTTGGCAAAATTTTGAACCTAACTTTGAAACAATTACAGTAACGTTTTTACATTTTCTAATCTCTCGTTTTCTTTCCATCATGTTAATGAAAAAAAAATACAATAGTGAAAATTTGTTAATAGCTACGGTGGTAATTAGGACTACGTGTGTGCACCGCCAGAAAAATTGTCAGTCAGCCAACAAAATTTCTCATTCAGCTGTCGGTGAAGAGGTTTTAGCAATTGTCTTCGTCATATGAACGCAAGCTTTTATAAATGAAATCCGTATTTTCTTTTCGGAATGAAGGTCGACGGAAGGGGAAAAAATAATAACCAAGAGGCGGGAAATCGGAGGGTAGAGAAAAATTTAAAAAACAAAGTTCGTATAGTAGGTAATTACGGAAAATTTGGTGGTAACTGGTTTTATAAAGCAGCTAAGATGTTCGCAAATGCGATGATTACTCATCGTTTTCTGAAGTTAGTTGGGCTTTTTGGAAAGTCGTAAATTAGTTAGTTACCTAAAAACCACGCAAAATTTATTTCCACTTTTTGAAAATCTTTAACAATACAAACACACAGACACACTTACACGATTTACTTACGATTATCGATCAGTATTATTTTTGTTGTTTTTTTTCGATGTCTTGTAATACGACAAATCCGTGATTTAAACAAGAATTAGCATACGTACAAATGTCATTAGGTAATGATGACTTTTAGATCGATCAGAGTAAACACTACAATGAATATTCGAAAAACCAGCTACTAGTTGAAGGTCGATTTTCCATGTTTTTTTGTCATACGAACTGTTTGAATTAGAAAAAAGAATTTAGAACTTAGTATAGAATATCTATCCTATTTTCGTTTAGATATAGGTACGTGTTTCTAGAACTGGAGTAAACGTTTACCACAATTATGGTTTTTCGATCACATATTTGTAGCGTGCCGGAACTGATTGGGCCAATCACAGCGAGTTTTTTATTCGTTTCATTAACTGGGTTCGATAGGGGAAAAGTTTTATAATCAAAGTTTTGGCTCTAGACAAGTTTTGTTAAATGTTGGTTCTCAGCTCTATTTAACGGCTTCACTTCTGGAATTTTTGCGGAGTGGAAAGACTAAATAAATTCACATCACTCATAGAACATTTTAAAGAACTAATTTGATAAGAGAAAATGAATTTATTCTCCGAGTTGGATGAGGAACTTCGGCGATTTTTGAGAATTTTTTCTCACTAAAACTCAACCTTGAAAAATCGAGCGGCATGGTCTTTTTAGAAAATTAATTACGCAATTTTCTAAATTGAATAGCCAGTTATTAAAAATGGCCACAAGTTCCGCACTTTTTTTCATATCGAACAAACCTAAAATAGACTAATCTATATACATACGATGTTTTCCGAGAGAAATAAAACACAATATACATAAGTAATAAACCAATGACGAGCTGGCTAATTGCTACATTTATCACATTTTTCACTCTATTTTGGTAAAAAGGGCGCCACTTGAGTAATAAGTTCTCAGTAATTAACAAGTTCTGATAAGAAATTAAACTCCGTCACACCCAACCATTTTAATTCTGTGTAAGTTTTGCGAAGTGACAAAAACTCAAAAAATTGATAATCAGATACAAATAATTTAAAAAAACTTATTTTGAAATAAAAAGATACACACAGAGCATGCGATACAAAATAAGCATATCTTTAAAAGAGAACTGTTCATCAGAATCAACACACCGACTCGGGTCAAGAAATTCCTCGGGATCAAGATCAAGCGGTGTGCTCACTCACAAATGGCAACTCCTGTTTACATCTTAGATGACGTCACACATTTAGCCAATAAAGAAAAAAGTATTTCCTGTATAGGGCAATTTTCGATTTTTGGTCGTAATTATCTTCAGTGATAAGACAGAACCTTTTTGGACGTACCAAATTAAAGAGGGGACTCCAAAGAATAAAATGAGATCATAAACAATAAGTTTGAGCCCTTAGAAGTCGAAAAAACTTAGTAAGTAGATGAAATTTTTTAATCAAATTGTGAATTTGACACTAAATACAACTAATGAGAAAGTTCAAAAATAGCGAATTTGTAAAAATAAGTAGATAAATAAATGGGTAGCACAGACAATTTGTTTCTTCCTCAATTTCTCGGCTTCTAACAATTCAAATTTCTTAATGTTCTTGGTCGCATTTTATTACTTGGAGTCTCTAATTTGATGTATCCGACAAGAGTTTAACTCAACTTTGAAACGAATTACAATTAAAAATATGAAGACTTCCCTACATTGACCATAATACATTAAATCTTACCGGTTAAACGGATAAGGTCAAGTTTTGCGAGTTGCCTTTTTATTTATATGTATATCCGAGTAAACCACACCTCTTGATCTTAACCCCTGGAGGTAGTTCGACTCTTTTCGTGAACGAAAGTATTTTTCTAATTCTACCCTGACAAAGTGTACAACCTCTTCAGAGAAATAGTTCAAAGTTTAACATTTTTCTAAATAGAACAGACTCTCATCACGAAGTGCAAGAGTTCTATATTCTTTTCAACATACAACTTAGCTAAAGGCTAATTTCATGCATTCGTTCAAACGCACGATGTTCAGCCATTTTCATTAGTTCAAAAAATCATTTGAAAAAGCTAAACAACCTTTGTTCATCACAGTAAATTAGGTATTATCGTATTAATAATTAGGTAGGTAGGTATACTACGTAATTCTTAATCATTTATTTATTTATTTATTTATTTAATCGAGTTTTGGCTACGTGACCATTTCACCCATCGTTTGAAGGATGCATTCGTTGTCCGAGTGGTGAAGGGGAGGGGACGGTCAGGATCTATGGGCTAATGACTTACCAGCATGAATTTTTCAATCGCACACTGAAGCAGCAATAGAGCCGAACCGAACACACCGCCATTCGAGTCGGAACTGTGACGGTGAATGGTCTCGAACTTGCAACAGCTTTCTATTGCACGGCAGAGAACCTATCATTAGGTACGCCAAGTAGACCACCATCATGTAAGTTAAGCATATCAACTACTGCTAAAAAATATGTATCTATAAGAAAAAAATGTGTACCAAAGAAATTACATTTTGTGCGACGCGTAGGTACTGTAAGCACCAACAAGATCATTTTCACGCTTACAGTATTCCGACAAGTGGAGATTTTCAGCAAAATTCACAAATTCTGTGTCGAAAAAATATGTGAACATCCAATCGGTGGGTAATAAAAAAATTTAAGGAGATTAGAATCAACAAATTCCATGAAAAATTTACATTTAGCACGATGTTATCGGTTAATCGAGTAAAAGCCATGTTTCGAGACGAGTAGGGAGCAAAGAGAATTTTGAGACACTTTACTCGATTTTACGATTGCTGACACAAAAAATATAAATAATTCATGAAGAAGAGAGAAAACCTAAATCGATCCACATTTTTAAATTAGAAAATTAACTTTCCAACTATACGTAATCCAGATCGTCTTACGATCTAGAAAAATCGAATAAAACATTTTTCAACCAGTTAAAAATTATTGTTTCCTTCAAAATTTCAATTTGGGTAGGGTGTGTATAATCTCAGTTGAAAGAAATTTGATATTCAGCGGTAAATATATACGAGGTACACACCAAATAGCGTTGATTATGATTCAACGACTGTTAGCTTTCATTTGGACATTATGATGTTCGATTTCTACTAAACAACTATAACGTCAGCCAAAAGGTAGGGCCAGCCGTCGGATTTAACCCCTTTGAATGTTCGTACGCTTGTAATTTCAAAAGCAATGTACCCGTTATAAATACAAGGTCTTTCTATTGATCTTATTCATTCCCAGGTTACAGTCAACAGTAATAATTATAAAATTTCAAATTGACGATCGATTTCTTAATAAATGTATTGCATTATTTGCACTGTTTTACCAGCAAATTTATCGAATGAAGAGTCATTTTAAAGAAAAGTACCTTGTTCACTAGCTTTGCTTGGGTGGGGTGAATAAAAAACTTATGGCAGCATTCAAAAAATTAAAGTTAAAATATTGAAAGAGATGATAGGTATCTACATAAAAAAAACTCCCACAAACGAGTAGCCAATATCTATACTGTACACTAAAGAACCATAATTATTTGAAAATCAAAATTCATTAATTTTATTCAAATAAATAAAGAAGCCGTTGTCAGGTCATCAAGATTGAAGATTAAAAGATTTAATATGAGACATTACCTATCCGTTGTGTTAAGCCAGCCTTAAGCAAAATATTTGATGACAGGCAGACTGCAGATTTAAGAAAAACATTCGTTTCGAGCGAATTTTTCATTATTAGCTGTTATCATTATCACTTACTGCTAACAGATAGATTAAAACGCTCATATTTCTGTCCAATGAATTTTCCTAAACTTGGGACTTATCTAAACCGTCTTCTCGCATCCGAAAAAAAACTTCAGGCACATGTTGCCCTAGTTCTTCAGAACCCGTTTCCTCACATACATAGATACGTACATACACATACATATACGCACATACATACATACATACAATTATTGCTCGTATTATTGTGAAAATCAAAAAAAAAAAATTTCAGATATATATACAAGTTAGTATTCTTATGGTTCAAATCATTGATTTTGATTTTGTTTGTTTTGGATTAAGAAAATTTTACTGTAAATTTTGTTTTTGTTCATTTTGGCGACCGTTGTTATAGATAAAAATGTTGGTGTAATTTTCATATCTTAAAATTTCTAGTGTAGTTTTTCGTCTTTGTGACATTCAAACGTTTATCCTTGTTCCAATTCTTTTGAATACAAGGGTCACATTCCACGTATATGTATATTTCTTACTAGCTACCAAAATATATTGTAGACTACCATCCTCGTCACGGCAATACATTTATCCTTTTAGGGGATGAATTTCGAAAAATTCAGAAATATATTTGTTAGGAATGAATAAAGTAGTATTTTAGGGCAAAAATCTCTTCGATATCTCACGACGTTAAACGAATAGATATTGAAAAAAAAATGTAAAAACATATTTTACCATTCTGGAATTTTGAAAAATTTTCCCTCAGTGTGCACCTAAAGAATGATAGGAATAATTCTTTAAAATTTCAAGTCAGTCAGTACCGTATGGTTTTGGCGCCGTAGCGATGAGTGAGTGAATGAGAATGAATTGCGGACACTTTCGTAAAGTAAGTAATAATATACAAGGTGATTCGTGAGTAGTTCCAAAAATCTGTAATATGAATACAATCGAATAAAATTAAGAAAATTCTCTATCTTCAAAATCGAAGTAGCCAGAAGGCGGATTTCTTAGTAGCCCCATTATTTCAAGCACATGTAACTTTACATATTTCAATTTTTGAAAATTGTTCCATACTTTCACGTGAGGTTTTTTAGAAGCATATGATAAGTCTAACCATTTCTTCCTTTCAATGACTAAATTTCCTAAATTTAATAATCGAAAAATTTCAAATTTTTAGACTTTCTCTCTGGTTACTAAAGATCGACCATAGGTGAAGGGAAAGTTTTTTCTTAGTCGAACTCGGTTGTATCCCATATCCAAGGTTTGAGGAACCATTTATAAAACACCTTGTATAGAAAGAAAAAAAATGATATTAGGCCATATTTTTCGTCCTCACTTAGTGTTTACTTGACCTTAAAAACATTCAGCTAAATGAATTCACTTACCTATTACTAAGGCGACCTCCTGACCATACTATCATTTTCCTCTAAATAGTCAAACTTCAGTGGCCAAAATAAATGTTTTAAAAATACTGAAAGTAGTAATTACCCTGATTTTTTCACTTAAGTAAGGAGTTCACATAAGTAAACTGAACGTTTAAGATTATGATCTGTTGTCGTCTTTTTTTTTTTGTGGTCATTTCAAAAAAATAATTTTAGAAAATTTCTCCAGATTTGATATGTCCTTTCCTTATTTAGTCCAAGTCGTTAAGTTCACAGAAAATTAAACATTATAGATTAGGAGGTAATTTTCTTACAGTGGTTAAACCACCTCCTTCTTCTCTTTATTTCACTCCTCCAGTTTTCTTTCGTTACTCGATTCGAGTTTGCACACATACTTAATTCCGGTAGAATGTAATAAAGACAAGACAAAAAAAAAAAAAGAAAAAGAAAAAGAAAGAAAAAAGAAGAGCACTTCTAATCGTACTCAACGTCAATGAGACAATGAAAGGTGATTCTCGAATCGCATCATTAACTAAGGTAAACTGTAAACGTCTTAAGCGCTTGACAAAGCCACGAAAAAGAAAAGGGACTACGAAAATATAATAAACACAAAAAGAGCGTCTTCGAAGATGCAGAATTTATCTTCGGAAAGAAGGTTAAAAACTACAAAAAAGTAAATACAAAATACCAACAAAACATTAATAATAATTATTTGTAACATAATGATCTTGTTAAATTTTTCTAATTCTATATAGACAATAAGGCGGTCATAAAACCAGTGTCTCTTTCACAGATAATATATAGGCTAAGATCGGTGGCCACTGTGAAAAATTATGTTATTGGAATGGCCTAACATATATGGACTACCACTATACGTCATGTCTTACTTATTATATGAATAGCAAAAGAATACTCCGAATTAGATATTTCACAGGCAAAAATAGACAACAGACAGAAAAAATTGCAAAAATTAGGGTCAACAAATTTTTGACGAACAGGTTGTCACTGCTGACACAAATGTAGTGGTATCTGTCCTTGATGGTTTTCTGTTCTTTCGTTTAACTTTTTTTTTACATATTTCGGTTGGTGATCGCCGATTGGCATCAAAGACGATAGAATCTAAATTTTTTTCTATATAGACTACCAATTAATTCATTAAAATAGGAATATTTTGGGAAACCTTCACGTAATTTCTGTGATGAATATATGAACAGATTCTTTGTGAACGAATTCGGCGGTGGTAACGGGTAGGAAAAATATTTTATGAATGAATGCGACGAAAAGGTGCTTAAAAGGAAATTATATCGTCTCGCATTCTGGAGCCATTCTACGAGATCTGAATTACCTACCTACCTATATAACTTCAGTAAATTTCACATGCTTGGGTGTTTTTTTATGACAGAAAAAACCGACTACCGAGCCTGTGGGCAAAAACGTCGAAATACTACAGGGTGAAGAATGTTGTTAATTGTAAATTAAATGTTCTAAAATTCTATGAACGGTCGAGCGAAATTCATTCGATTTTTGGCGAAATCTTTTACACATGACTTAGAAAAAACTTTAGGTTGGGATAACGTGATTTTATGGATCAATTCGTACTTTTAATGATACTTATTGAACTGATAGTCGACGCAATGAGAACGCCATACCTATTCCTAGTTCTAAAGAAAGATAACTAAGTGAAACTTCACGCAATTTTTTCATATTTTCATTAACCAGACTGAACTGCGCTCTATTGGAAAAATTGAAATAGATATGAGTAAATATTCAGAACTGTTTCCAGTAAACTTTTATTTTTTATTACGAATCATACAGCACTAAATTTATTTTCAGTACAGTACGAACAATTTCATCGAGTAAGATAAAGAACTTGATTCAAAGTAACATAAAAACTGTTACCAGCAGCTTCACTTGCGTAGGTGTTTGCCTTCTTCCCTTATTTTAACAACCTTTATATGACCCTTAATATTTTAACAATTGTTTCAATCAAAAATTTGACTAGATTAACAAATCTTACCATGATATATCACTTAATAATATATAAAAAAATTACCTTTGTCACCTTCTTATGTTCCGAATAAGTCCAAGAACTGATTTAATTCAAAATTGGGCCCAAAATTCGAATTCAGCGGCCCGTACTATCATTCGATAAAAACGGAAAATTTATCTTAACCCCTTTTTTCTACACCCAAACGAAACCGAGAGAGAGAGAATAATATTCGCATATCCAATCAGTAGCCAGAGGAAAAAAGAGGAAGAAGATTTTTTCAATTCTCTTTTACACGTTTTCGTTAATTTCAAAAAATATTTTCTCCGTTTTTTGTTTTCACAAATGGTAAAAATTCTAACTTCAACGGATATCCAAGATGCTATAAACTTTTCTCAGAATAAAAAAATTTTTTCTGGAAAATCTTACGCAAATCCGTCCAGCGGTACTGGAATGATAGGGTTTCCAACAGTTTTTAGCCCTTTGAGATTTAATAATATGTACAGATAGAGATTTCTGCACTTTTCAAGAACTTAATATTTCGAACTTTTCACTTGACATCCTAATTTTTCATCATGCATCATAAAATCATAAAACATAATCCATTACTGTCAAGTAAATTTTTTAAAATTGAATATTTTGGGAGGAAAAGGAAGAGGAGAAGCACCTCAAATCTGAATAATCTCTCACAAGCCAAAAAAAAAATTGAAAAGAGAATATACTACCTTCGAAAACTACAATACAAATCACGTATCCCTTACATAGTTTCGAATATTTTTTCTTAGCACCCTCCTCATTCTTCTTTTTCTATTGTTCTCCTTGAGATTTTAATAAATCACATAATTATTTGAACCACCAACAGCCATTCGACCATATCTAAACAATCCAAAGATTTTTCAAGGAATGTATCTACATGCAGGATTATGTTCATTGAAAAATTGTTTTTAATTCTTCGTTTAAATTATTAGTTATTTTGTAGGGGGGAGGGGCTGTTGCGGCGGCCTCGAGTACAGACACTCACTATCAACCCCCTAAATCCATGTCAGTCGGTACCACCGAAATAATTAACGAATGGTTTCATAGATGATGCGATTTGTTGATAAATTTTTTGAATTGATACACACGAGTCGAACCTAATTTGGTCCTAAATTTACTGACGAAACTACGGGAAGTATTCGAAAAATGCAGCTGACCTTGAAGGAATTTGGCGTCGCTCCTGTATGAAAAATCAAGTTTTCATACACTACACGCTTACGCATTTCAAACTTTACCCAACCATAAACTTGCGAAAAAATAAAATCACTGACCAATTTAATTCAATCAAGAGAAAACGGCGTCATCTACAAACACGTTTTCTAAAAACAGAAATTATGATAATTTTTTCAAATAAAAAGCAGGAATTACGATTCGACAAAATACGAAGCACGTTTGGTTGAACTGACTGCCCGCAGCTCAAAACCGTGAAAATTCAGCAATAATTCAAGAAAAAATTTCTTTAAACCAAATGATTCACAAAAAAGTACCGTCTACGAAAAATTTAGATTTGTGAATTATGAGAGATTATCGCTTGTCTACTGTTAATGAAAACTTAAGATTAACTTCAATTTCAAATCCAGTTTTTTTATAAACTAAAAAAATTTCGCACTGTCAATAAAAACGACAATTTATAATAAAGTCCTCAGAGTTCAATTTCATCAAATTACATAATCTGAGTCAAGACATCCGTAAGTTAGGCAGAATTTCATCTTTAAAAATTATTCAAGATACCTATTTTTCGGTGCGAAAAGATTTAGATTAATTTTATTTTATTATCAATAAAATAACTCATTTTATTAGAGAAAAACTATTCTGTTTAGTAGGCCCCGTACATATAATCATTGGATTATGACGAATGAATA
This sequence comes from Ericerus pela, assembly GCA_011428145.1. Classification (NCBI taxonomy): domain Eukaryota; kingdom Metazoa; phylum Arthropoda; class Insecta; order Hemiptera; family Coccidae; genus Ericerus; species Ericerus pela. The sequence continues at coordinate 1,518,521 of WOFM01000549.1, read as the reverse complement.
ACAACAATTTTTTTTTTCAAGTTCGCGTCATTAATTGAACCTCACTCGATGGAACATTGCCATAATTTTTTGTACACGATTTATTGTAGACAATGATATCATTATTTTAAGCTAGAGCATTGAATTTAAGGCGTGTAAAGTTAAAATTATAATAAACGAGTCGCTTCACAATGCTTTCAAAGTACATATAATTTATCGCACATTAGTGCGTGGTAAAATGCAATTTTGTAATTTTATTAGCTTACACACAAAATTTATGTTACTCACATGCATCTCAATTTTTTTAATGAAACAAAAGAGAAATATTTTTTTTTGTGGGTGAAATTAATTTATGAAACATGTTGAGCTAGCATTCGAAACTACGAGAAAATTTAGAGACTTCATTTAATTTTTCAGAAAAAAAACTATTTTAGCTGAATAAGAATACCTTCATTAGATGAGTATTTTCGAAAAATATTAAAATAATTAAAATTATCATCGTCAACTTTTTCACCGAGGAGCCACGCGAGGGGGGAGTGTAACATCTCCCTTTGGCTCAAGCTGCTGTAAAAATTGTAAGAAGTGATGACCTATTAGTGTATTTTCCAAAAAAAAAAATACAACTAATGCATTCAGTGAGGGACCTGTGGAAAAGGGACGATCCTGAGTCGTAGATCACGAATATATAGCTCACTCAAATTCTTCTGTACGCAATATACACATGGGGTGAGGCGGATGGACATGCACCATAAGGAAAACCCCTATTTTTCTTCGTATCCATATGCCTCGAAAGGGAAACTGCCACAAAAAATTTTAATGGGTGAGGCGATCGGAATGCACTATATAAGAATTATTTTTCCCTTTTTAGTGCATTTTTTTTTTTATTGAAATCGGTTCTATTTTTTGAAAAAAATTATTTATCTACCACAATGCTTTTTCGCTTTATTTTAATTCCAGTAGAGTTTACTGGAGAAATTTAAAAACATTATTTTTCTATTTTTAGAGCATTTTTACTTTTATGTTTTGATAGAAAAATTTTTCAATGATTTTTCGTTTCTAGCATTAGCAACAATATTACTTTAAAAGTAACAGATTTTATTCAAAGATAACTCAAAAAGTATCATATCGATTCTAAAAAAAATTTAATGGAACCACCTTCTATCATTTGAAAAAAAGTTTATCAGAATCGGTGTCCGGGTAGCAAAATTATGTAAAAACAAACATTTGAAAAAAAAAAAAAAAATTATTTTCGAAAAGTCTTGACCAATTTTAATTCATCCGCTAGTTTCGGAGGAAGGAGTTCTCAAAGTGTTACAAACCCTCCATGTTATCATCACGATAACTCCCGTAAATTAAAAGATTTTGGCTTGAAATTTTTATGGCATTTGGAGACTATCAGGGACTGGTTTGATATTGAATTTGAGCGAAATCGGTCTCCTGGTTTTCGAATGTTTCAGTTTTTAAATTACCAAGTAGGTAATCTTTTTTTGAATTTTTTTTGACGAACTGTAAAATTTAATCGATTAGACACTTTTTAACAATGTCGCTTTGGGTGGTCCTTGTTTTCACTCACTAAATTCCCTACAACTTTGTCAGGTAAAAAACTCAAATTTAACTCATAAAACCTGAGAATCTTTCTCAAAATCAAAATAATTATGATGTAAAACTGTACAGTATAAATGAAAAAATCATTAGATACCGAATATTTTATTACATCAAACTAAATTTATTCGGAACAAAATACCTATGGTAATTTTTCAAGGAATACATCATTTTTACGCGCATAGTGCATAGACTAACGTACTTACTTGATCCGCGTGTACCAAATACATACATTTAAACTTTAACCCGCACTTTCAGCTTGAACCCACCTTAACCACTCATTAAATATTTGGTGCAACCGGGCCTAAAGTAAAGAAATACAATTTTCTAAGAAAGCAAAAACGGATCAATTTCTAATCACGACTAGGCAGTAAAATAATTATGTTATTTAACGTAAAATGGGAAAATGTTAGACGAGACCAAATTGAGTTGTTCTGTTGGTACCATTCTGAAGAGAGTGCTACGAATTATCCAGAACAAAAAAAAATCATGTTTTCTGACTTGAATATACGCATTGTTTAGCCTTTGCACGTAAGAATTTAGAGTGAGAATAAATCGAAACGACAGAACGCGCGGTGAAATCCAACAATTTTCAGTGTAACTTATCTCCATTCTTGGCTCTTCGCAACCTTTTTTTACCTAACCCAAAATCACCAGTTTAGAGAAACTGTTTTTATTCTCCACACAACTTCGGATTAGGAGGAATATCCCAAGAAACAGTGAAAATTGGTTTTCAGTCTCCATAAAAAAAAAAAATAAATGTGTATGTGGTGACCCATGGATAAGGCAGAAAATCTTGTCCATTCACCCATTCACTTAATGGTGTCTGTAGCCACTAAGCCACATGGTTCGGGAATTGGTTTCAGGGACAAGCTGTGCGAGTCGCTGGTTCGAATCCCTGAGTCAACGGACTTCAAAACCAGTATTCCAACGAGGTGATTTAAGAGTAACAAACATGCTTATTTTTCAACACTCTTTCCCACTACTCCCTTACTAGGGAGTGGAAAGTTGCAACTGGCGTTGTTAAGCGACTGCTTTTTCCACATACCAGCTTTGTTGCCCACTTGATATCTTCTTTGACTCGTACTTCTGGTAATGGGAAGAAAGTTGTGTGGCAACCTACAAATAAAGGTTGCTAATCTCGTCCATTCACCTGATGGTGACCGTAGTCACATGGTAAAGAACGACTGTTTTAAAAAGGGTCAGATGTGTAAGTTGTTAGTTTGAATCGCCAACCCAGCAGCCTCCACAGTATCTATTAACTGAATAACATGAGATAGAAAGAAAATTTCTGCCTCTGGCATTGCTCCCATTTCTAGGTGATCAAACACAAACCTTTCAGAAAGCTGTTTTTCATTCATCGAACTGAGTCACATTGTCACAAATCAAAGGTAAAACAACAATTAGCTAAGTTTTAATAAAATTATAAAGAAATAAAATAGAACTGCCAAAAAGAATACTCAGACCGTGAGCATCACATGAGCGTTGAATTTTGAATGTTGGGCATTGCCATGTGAAAACGCTTATCTCTCACACTCCGCATCAAAAATTTTTGATAATTGGCATGAGTATAAGCGTTAATGCTGAAAGTCGTGTCCGCAGCTTTACAGACAGAATTAGATAAAAATTAAATCATTTTCACTGAATTTTGCTGGTATAAATTTCTGAATTTCCATATTTTTGTCGGAGGTTTAGATACAGGTACATAGCTAAAGCAGGAATGGAGGAACTTCCCAAAAATCTTTTAAAAATAGAAAAAACTGACTAGTTGTATATGCAGTAGGTAATTGGCAAATGTTAGAAGATGATGACATTTTTTAGTTACTTAATTTCAAAATTTTTTCAGCCTATGTCAACTTTGAGAACGAATATAGGCGGCCATATTTCAGATAAACGACTACATTTGTGCACAAACAAAATTCATTTTATTTTGTACACATTATCCCTGCACTCCACTGACTCTTATTCTTCTTACCTGAAACAAATGGTACTTGGTGACCTCAATACATTAGTCTCTCGATGTACAAATCACTCCATTCAAACACATTATTCCTTCTATTCTCCGTATCCCTACTTTTGTCCCATCAAAAACTAATCTCAGTGGAATTTTATGAAATTTTAATTAGCTACCCTGAATTTTGAAAATAAACTCATGTTTGAGACAGAATAATAACACTGTTTTTGCCCACCTGTTTTGGTATATTTATACTTAATTGTGCTGTTGAACGTACAAAATATTATTTATCTTTTATATATTGTGATTTAGTAGTGTTTGAAATATTTCTTTTAAAAGTCTGTATCTTCTATTGTTTCTGGTCCAAATCGATAGGATGATACATCCAGTACATCCCATTAAGTTGTATTTTTGGGGCTCGAGTGATTCTAAAGTGCGTAATTTTCAAGCAACATTTAACAAAATTTGGTACATACATTGAACATAATTAAATTCTAACATTCTGAAAATTTGGTTCAGTCAGGTTAACAGTTCAGGCCTATAAATGATTTGAAAAAATCTTCAACTATAACTACGAAGAATAAATAATTCCAGATGAAACAAAAAAGTTGTTTAGAAATCAAGCTTGGTGTTACTTTATTTGCTAAGCGATCATTTAATAACTCGCGTTTGTATTTTATAACTTCATAACACAATTTATTCATAACGAATTTCCTAGACTCTTCATTAAACGTAATTTTCACCCAGCATTCTGCCAAAAAATTTCGACATTTTAATTTTTTATTATAAGTATTTATTTATTTATTTATTTATTTATGTTCTACTTACTTAGTTTTTCTTTTGGTTAAGAAACCTACATTTTCTAGCGCAGCTTACTGCGCTAGGGTTTCTTCTTTTTATCCCACCTCACTACTCAAAAAAATAAGTCTTTCCTTACGATAATTATTTGATCAATACAGAGCATAACTTCTTTATGCAACTCGTTAAATAACATCAGTTAACGGACAATAGACGGATGCAGTTTAAGTGAATATTTATTGATAGGCTGAAACTGTTTTTCTCCGAAAATTTAGTGCTACCCAATTTTTTTTTAACGAGTACACTGAAATATTAAAATAAAAAAATACTGCTGTCAGTATTTTCGTAATGCAACTACGAGGTAATTCCAATAACAATTTTCTCGGATCTCGGTACAGAATACTTCGTATGAGAAAATTGTTCGACTTCTTGGAGAAAAATTAGGTGCTATATAATTTTTTTACAGAGAAATTCTCCAGGTAAAATTATAATACGGAGACATGTATGCGAAAAACATATTTAGGTGCGCATTTTCCACATTCGCAACGCTGAGAAGGGAGATAAGAGGAGACATTTAATATTTTGAAGTGTTCATCGTTAACCATTTATGAAGAGAAATGTTTACCGACTATATTTTTTATTAATAACCTTTAATTTTTGTGCTAAGAAACCTAGTCTAAAAACCAAGAACAATTCAATTTCTTTTTAGGTTGAGCCCGATGTGTCGACTCAGCCAATTTACTCTAATTTTTGACAAACAACCTAGTAGCTGAATCTTATAATTAAGTTAAACTCCACATCACTACTTGTATGCGACAGATTCCTAAACAATCTCATCCAGCGCAGGAGACTGTAATTTTTTGTTTTCTTCCTATTTCTTCCAGTCATCTCTCTCATAAGAATTTCCTACTTCTTCTCCATCTCAACTCCCACCACAAAATCTGTCTTTCATTATTGGCGACGATATGTTTTTCTGACATGGTTCAAAATTTTAAAAGGAAATTGGATACTTTTATTTCTAAATAATTTTCTTATTGGCAACTGCGGTGGTTCCTGTTTTAAAAATTAGTTTTCTTCTTCTATCCTTTCCATCCTTCGAGATGTTTTACATAAAAGGCTGCAGCTGGGTAAGAATAGAAAATCTGTCTTTAAAACAAGTAGGCTGATTTTGATTTCGGAGATTATTTTCTCAACAAAATTTAATTTTTTCGAATACCAGCTTCGATCGGTTAGTTTTTGTTGAGGAAAAAAAAAGCTTTTAAATAATTTTGCAGAGGAAAAAAATTAGCCAATCTGATTCATAAATTATAGGGAAATTTCGCATGTTTGTCCACTTACGAGATTTCATGGCTCAAATGTAACTTGAATCATTTTTTTCTGGCCATGAAGGGAGTTGAACCCGAAATCCTGCATCTCACCACAGGCCTCAATGTGCTCCCATTGCTGAGTAGAATTGTCCATCCCTTCTGATGAACTTAATTCATATGAATAATTGGTTCATTGGAACTATAGCCTTGTCCTCATTTGAATAATATTCAAGCTATGCTAGCCAGCTACTTGGTGTACTATCACCCTAAAAGTTTAAGTCACTACATCGTTTAAGTCCTTTTAAGTCATTTTCGAATTGATAGATCAATAAAAATCTCACAAAGACATCGGCTAAGTTAAAGTAAACTTTAACGGATTAAAGGGTGAAGTGACTGAAACTTTGAGCAGAGTAGTACTCCGAGTAGCTGGCTACTGGTTGGTAGCTTGAAAACTAGTCAAGTGTGAACAAGCCTTGTGCCTTGGTCAATCGACTCATCACACTTGATAGCTCAGTTTTGCATTTATTGGAATAGAGGATCAAATGCACAATCTTTTTACTATAGCTATACTCTATTCAAACTAAAAAGTGCGTGATAATAGAATCACCTTTGTGGTGGTTGGTTGGGATGGAGGAAAAAATATAGATGTACATCGTTACGCAATGATAAGTATAATTTTGTGGAGTAAACAAACATGGTGTTTCATGTAGGTAAGTGAGGATATAGTTTAGAACATCACATACTTGTTACTGCGAACAGAGTGCGAGTTTCAAATGGAAAAAAATACGGCATTTTAACTTCATCCCAAACATTTTCTGTTTGTTATCGGAAAGTACAACATTAAAACTTTCTTGTGGCTAAAGCCACATAAAAAAGAGGTAAAACTGAAAAAAACAACTTTTTTTCTCATTATCCTGATCCAACATGGTGAGTAGGTTCTGAGAAAAATTATTCTATAAAATACAATGATAAACATGAGGATGCTAATAACTTATCCCAAATTTTAGTGATAGGTATAGTCTGATGATAATGAATATTTGATTAATTTTTTGAACTTTAAATGTAAAATATATTGTCAAAATTATATTTATCATTGATAATATTAATATTTTATACTACGATTTGAGATTCAACTTCACAACCCGTTACCCAAATAGAATTTCACTGATATCATGGTAATGAAAAGTAGGAAGGATGGAGCTGAAATTTTTTATGAAATATCTTAATATGTTAGCTGAATATTCTGTGAAAACTGTGTTGGCATTTGTACATTTTGCTGTCGAGATATCACTGAAAAGGATTAGAACGATATTTGAGGATTCAGTCTAGTTGTAGAATTTTAGTATTTCAGCAATATCTTTAAAACCAAACATACAATTTCAACAAAATTTTTTTTAGAATCTTCGCCAACCCATAAGGCAATGTTGTTTACGTCACAATTCCCATCAGTAATCTCACTGGAAGGATAAATATTCAAGAAAAACATTGAAAAGCATGGGAATATAGGAATTTTTGATTGCAATTGTTTTAAAACAAGACATAACTGTCTGTTCCACATAAATGAAGTTATAGAGGAAACTTTAAGGAATAAAATAAGCTAAAGAACATGAAATTCTAGTCCTTAGAAGCTGAGAAAATTATTTAATTTGATATTATTAGTGCATTTAACCCTGCATACAACTAATAATACTGCTCAAAAACACCAATTTGAGGTATAATTTAATGTTCTTTTTAGATTTCCTTGGCTTCTAAGTGCTCAAATTTCTTGATCTTTGGTTTACTTCATTCACTGAAGCCTCCACTAAAATTTGATTTATGTCAAAGACGTTGCTATTACTTGTTTTGAGATAATTATGACCAAAAATTTGAATATTCGATACGCTTTTAGTGTATTTTAACCACCCAGTGAGATAAAACATTCAGTTATGACATCACGCAACATTGCCTTATACCTGCTATGGTATCTCATAAAAATTTCAGATTTTTAAGACAAATGGTTCTCTCACAATTAAGTTTGATAACTTTGATTCTATCTAATTACATTACCTCAATAACAGTAAATAGGAAGAATTAGTTGAGGGTAGACTTCACAGTTCACAGAACTGAAACCGCACTTTAATTTTAACTAAAACCAAGAACTAAAAATTGAAAGAACCATACGTGCATAAAAACCGCACAAACTTTTAGTACAGCATATTTTTGCCATGTACAACATAGCTCATATATGCTATATCTAGGTGTGTTTGATATGGCAAAAAAATTGCTTCATTCAAAAGTTTCCATTCAGAACCAGTTCTATCGAAAGCAGTATTGCCAGATAGGCAGATATCCGCCCTTTGGCGGATTATTAGGCGAATTTTTCAAAATGGCTGGATTTTTGGGAGTTTTAACGTATTTTTGTTGTTTTTGAGCCATTAAATGGTCTAAAAATAAGGATGACGAAAACCTACAGTTATTTAATCTTTCCACTTTGTTATGAAGATGAATGAAATTTGATAGACAAGGGACAGTTAGCGCTTCCTATAGTTTTCTTTACGTTTTGAAACATTTCAATAGAAACTTTAGGGGGTTAAATCTTCCCATCTATTGCTGAACCAGGTACAAAAAATCAGTTTTTTAAAGCTTTAAGAAAAAAAAAAAAGTGTACCAAATGTCATAGTAAGCAAACAATGTTGTTTGAAAACCATGGCGGACAGGGATGGTATTCGACTCATAGAATTCAATATTATACATTAATGATGTAGAATATGTAAAAAACGAGTAGAATATAAACAAACTGATAATTCTTATCAATGTTATCAGTACTTTGTCACCTTATTATTTTTTACATATTATTCTACACATTCTACATATTCTACACGAAACTGGATATTCTACTTTCCGTATTTTACGCGTAGAATATGCGTGTATGATGGCGGAATTTTTTGGCTCAAGGCGGATTTTTTATAATGCCCACAAGCGGATTTTTGAGATTTTGATTTAGCAACACTGATTAAAAGATAGTTCACACATCAGTTTTGTACTAAACTCAATGGGTTTAGTTTCACGTCAATTTTGTGGACAGGAAAAACTTAAACAATTGGCAACTAACATGGAAAAAATTTGTCTGTAAAAGAAGACTATAAATTACAAAGACGAGAACTTGATAAATTCTTCATCAAAACTGACTCACCGAATCGGATTCAGATACTAGTGAGTTTCTTTAGAAAAATTTTTTTCTCGAATCGTACCCAGGAAAATCGAACAGCCTCCTACCTTTTCATAGAACTACAGCGTACAGTGCCGTACTTTTCGGAATCGACAGCCTGTTCTTAGATAGAGTTGAAACCTTACATACCTATGGTTAAAAGTGTTAGAACTAAAAATCAACATAATTCGGAGCAAAAATCACTAGTTGACAAGCAGAAGGAAGAAAAAATAATAGGCGGAATTTCTCTGAATCCAGCTGAAAACAATAGCGGTGTTCGATACGGCGAAAAAGGGCTACATTTACAATTTTAGTTTACGACAAGTTCTGTTGAATGAAAGTAAGTTTCATTTCAACCACACAGGCTATATTTTTTATGATTTTTGTTATGTGAACAGATAAAATTCAAAAATTTATTATCTCAAACAAAACAATTAATAGAACTTTTCTGATATGAAGGGCACGCGTGTTACAAACAAAATTCTGAATACCTTTAAAAGAACTTTTCATCAAAACCCCATCGAGTCGAATAAGGAAGTTCGGCCACTTTTAAAGAACAAATTTTTTTTTCGAGTTCTATACTTCAATTCTGAAGGGTCCGGAGAATTAGTTCCACACTTCTCCATACCGAACAGAGCTAATACTATCGAAAAAAATGCAAAACAAACACTTACCTTGGACTGAGTCACGTAATCTAAAGCAAACATACAGTCGCTGTGTCCATTTTCAGTTTTGATCGTCGGTATTGGACTTGCTGTACTACAAAATTGGCCCACTGTGTCCCTGTACCACGGATACATCATTAATTAAACCTTCGTTTTAAAATGATTTTCATATTTTTATTTACTTTTTGGTCGCTATCACTCGTTCATTCACTTCCTTCTAATGTTCATTAAGACGTCAAACGAAAAAAGCAGAGGGATTAAAAGAGAAAGAAAGAGGAAACTTCATTCAAAAACGAAAATTGAATTCAAAAAAGAAATACATAAACATGTAGTGCGATATATAAATGAATAAAAATAAATAAAAATAAAATAAAATTTACCAAAATAAAATAACGAAAAAATAAAAACGAAAAAATAAACAACCAAAACCGAAAGGCTCGAAAACAAAAATTAGAATCGGAAAAAAAAACAAACGTTTAATGTCTTCGCGCACCGAAAAAACACTTAAAAAAAACTACGATAATAAGAGAAGCAGAAAAAGAAATTTGGGGAAGTAACGAAAAAAAAACCAAAAAACCGATTTTATTTAAGCATTTACTGTGCGAACAACGAAAACGACGATGTGTTGAAAAAACAACGGAATAAAATTGTGTGTAAATTGGATTGATGAAGAGAATTTCGAAGCAGTTGAAAAAATTAGGGAGAATGAAGTAGACGAATTTTTCTTTCAGAAATTTGATTGTAAAATAATGGAGCGAAAAAAACAAAAAAAAAGAAAAAAAAACTAAACAAATTTACACGAAAGAAATTTTTTTGTACAGACGACGAATGCAAACGCGCGCGAGATATACAAACGACAGACAAACAAATTGTACGTTTATTATGCAATAATCTTTGGCTGTAGACCCTTCACGTGGTTGTGCACAGATAAGAGAATTCAAATCGCATACACGCACACTTTGACACACACAAGATACGATATTTATCGCACATTACAAAAGTGGTTGGCGCAATTTTCGGTGGGAAGTTCGGCCGCGTTCGTAAAGAATCGGAGCACCACGCGAACGATTCGTCTTTAAAACCACCCACAAAACAACAAGAGATGACAAAGAAGACGATATAACAACGTTGTATTGCTACCTCACCCCCTCTCACTCTCGCTCGCAAACACTCGCTCTCTCACTACAAGCACACAGCCAAGTATACGTACTTTCTTGGTCTCTCTCATTCTCTCTCATTCTTGGATTATCGCTCGTCTATGTAAGTATTGGAAAATCTGTACAACATACCTCTTTCTTTCACCCTTTCGTCCTTCAACTCGTTCTATCTCTCTTCTACAACGTTCGTTTAACTTTTTTTTTTTTTATCAAACTCGTCTTTTCGTCTTTGTCTCTCTTTCTACATTATGTCTACGAATTAAATGTATTACACTGACACTGTGGAAGTATGGAGTGTGGAACTATGGCACTAGCTTTTGCTATTGCTGCTGTTGCTACTGCTGTTAGATTACTCTAGCTGATCTAGCCGCTGTTTCTTCACGTACGATATGTTTTCATACCTTCACTGTTTTCAACGTGTCCGTACATACAAAGTTGATTTTTTATGAAAAATTGGAGCTGAAGCGTCGTGAATACTTGCTATCTCGTAGTGTCGTAATCAACTATCCAAGCCGAGCCTTTAATGAAAATTGCAACATCGCAAATTTCGGTTCCCCACTACCAATTTGTGATAATCAGAGTTCTTCGAAGTTGCTTTAAAAATTACTTGTTTCGGATAATGTAAATGTAATTCAAAAGAAACTTGCGAACGTTCACGTAATTTTTTACTCGAGTTCGTGTTGGGTTTGGTTAAAAATGAGTCAAGAGCGAAATCGGTTCCCCAAGACCACAACATTGTTGTCAGCTTCCTTATTTCAATTTTACAATATGACTGATGATTTCTGATTTGATATGCCGGCGCTAAATAGGCAACTATCTTTTGACCCACATTGCCCTATGTTTATGCGCGCTATCCTCGTGAATTTAAGAGATGTATTCGTCAAATATATTCTAAATTGGTGTACTCAAACAAAACGTCGAAAGTACGCACAAAGTACACTCGGGTTGCCTAAACGTCCGCATCACTCGATATTAAAAAGTATATTGATCTTATGGAGAGTCGCTGGTCCAGTACTAAACAGTACCTAGTCAAAGATCTACAATAATTCATGACTTCTTAATGAATAAAGTTGGCTTTATGAGTTTCAGGCTTAATTTACTCGCAAAATTTCTCCTAGAAGATGCGACTAATACGTGCTTAGTCGAGAGTATAGATAATTTTTGTCGATTTCAGTAATTGTGCATAGGAGGGGTTCAGAAGAGACCACTGAAAATATGTGAAATCCCCCTTTAGGACGAAGCTATTTACGCTCTCGGGTATGACTTATCAGTCATTTTTTTCCACCTAATTTAAACTACGATTTTATTTTTACCATTTCTGCATTCATGTGTATAACAAGCCCCAAAGCGCCGCCCAGAATTTTTGCTGGCATACCTAGTTAATACTGTAGATTTTGTAGCCAGAGTGGAAAGCAACGAACATTTCTTTTTCATGTCTGTGTGTGGCTGTATGTGTTGTGGCGCATGCGCATCATATATGAGGGAATAATTGGCAAAATAATATCGGGAAATAATTAGCGAAATAATTAACGGCTTGGACGTTTATTTATACATAAATAAATTAGGTTAAAAACGAATTTTTAATTTATTTTTTGGCTTTAGCTTCATGGGAAATAAACATTATTTTGACTGATAAAAACCGATTAAGTGTATGTGTGCGTGTGTCGCAACACGTGAAAGCAGCGCTGAAGTTGGTCATCCGGTGTACTTCAACAAATTGAGTGTGTAGAATAAAAGCGTATAAAAATTAAGTTTTATCTTCCCATATACTATATACATCAAGGGCGTCGATAGTTCGATTGTAAGAAGGGTCTATATCTTCTTCATCATCCCATCTTACCTCTCCAGGCCTCCAGACAAAATACAAAGCTAACTATTTTTTGGGCTAGTTTTTTTTCAAGGCTAAGTGAGGTCCCGACCTCCAGCAAACCACCCTTCATCTACGTCCTTGTAAATGATTGATCATTCAACAAAAATTGAATATTATCACCTTAACATCAATTAATAACTTAATTTGTACAATTTAGAGATATCTTTGAATAGGTGAAAAGAGAGTATAAATTGAAAAATATTCCACGTTTTATCGAAATTTGATTTATTATTTAAATAACGGTCAAAACACAACTACATTAGATTCAACGAATCGCCTGTGTAACAGTTTTTTTTTGCAGGCTACATAGACCAGTTTTTTCCTTTGCATATAGGAAGGGTTAACATTTGGTTATACTCTATCAGTCACACCATGCAATAATATAATATGAATTAAATAGAATCTGACACTTTGCCAGTGATGAATCCAGGGGGAATGGGAAAATTTCTCCCAAATGTTAAAAAAAAAAAGAAGGAAATAAAACGGGAATTAATTAGGTTAAAAAACAAATTTTTAAAAGATACTTACCCAAGCTTTTATTTTTTTATTTTTGGCTTTAGCTTCATACGAAATAAACATAATTATTTTGTTTCGGAAGATTGGCTGCAGTATTGGTATATTTTAAAACCGAGGTAGTGAGTAAAATAAAAGCTTATAAAAATGGAAGTGTGATAAGGTGCTGTCAAAATTCGTTTTGAAGAGCAACAAAAAACAAAAGAAGCTCAACTCAAAATTATTGGTATTTCCCCTCCAAAATGACGTTCTTGAACCGCCACTGCACATTGTCCATTCACCTGTGCGTGACTTCAAACAAGAGTAGGTGTTGCTGAAGATATTCTATGTTAAGAATATTTCAACAAATGAGATAATTCTTCTGTTTTATCTCTTTATTAATTTCACTTTAAATATTACATTACGTTTTTATCACTGTTACTTCTACTTAAAATAGTTGAAACCTCGTTATCCATAAAATCTAGTATGGACCTTAACTTAATGCTTTGGCTTGTAACGCAGGAATGAATTTGTCTTCAAAAAGAAGAGAATACATTGCCTGTAATTTTACTGTCAAGTCTCAAAAATGGCAAATCTAAAATAGGGGGCGTGACATGGAACATCCACCAAATATGATGACTCTTCATTGTCAGCATATTTGGTGGTGTTTGTCCTTGAGAAGCTAGGTATCATTATTCCGAGAATTAGGAATAATAGTTGTCTACATTTTGTTCAACATGTTTTTGTAGACAAAATGAATTGTCTGCAAAAGGTGACCAAACAGTATGCAGCCAGGCAGGATTTTTGAGAAGTGATTCGTGATTCGAGTCACTTTTAAAAATACCAATATTATTCGTGATTAGATTCATTTTTTTAAGGATTCAGCCCATTCCAGAAGCTAGAAAATGGCAAAAATATGGCTTTTTTTGGCCTTTTCATTGACTAATATGATTTGTGATTTGTGACTGGAATCAATTGGGTGTTGTATCACACTGTCGCGATTCTAATGATTTCCCATCAAGTGATTCATGATTGGAATAATTTTTTAAGAATTTTTCCCACTCCTGCTTCAAGCACACACTACAGCAAGCTCAAATACCAGTTATTCTGTTAATAAAGTTCACCAAGAAAGTGCATACTTGGCGTACTTAAGAAACTGAAAAATTAATAACTGCTGAAATTTTTCTGATATCTTCTATCAGTCGTAAATAGAGTTACCAGCTAATTATTTTTTATGAATTTGCTTTTTTTTATAAGCTTTTACTCTACTCACTACTGCGATTTTAAAATATACCAATACTGCCGCCAACCTTCCGCAACGAAACAATATTTATTTCGCATGAAGTTAAAGCCAAAATAAGTTGGGTTAAAAACGAGTTTTAAAAAAATACGCTTTTATAATTTGAAGAAGAAAAAAACGGCGAAAGGGAAAATTAAATTTCTCACTTTTTTTTCGAAACAGAAACAAAAAAAAATTGAAAAAATAACTGATAAAAACGGATATAAGTGTATGTATGCGTATGTCGCAACACATGAAAGCAGCGCTGAAGTTGGTCATCGGGGATACTTCAAAAAATTGAATAAGTAGAATAAAAGCGTATAGAAATAAAATAAAAGGAAAGCTTATCTTTTAAAAACTCGCTTTTAACGTAAACGTATTTGTGTTCGGTTTGCTATTTGCCAAAGTTTTTAAAAATTAGAAAAAAATTAGCCATTTTCGTTATTTTAAATAAATTTATAATTTTATCCTCTTGATAAAAATTGAAAAATTAAAATATGTTGAAATTTGAAAAATTAAGTTATTTAACATATTATTTTCTCACCACATAATCATTGATCGAAAAGTTATAATCGCGTGCCTCATGCTTATAGCTCCAATATCAAGCTTCAGGCTTCACACAGTCACGCTTCACGCTATCACACTCACACAACAACTGCATCTGCAAACACCAGTTAGGAATGGAAAGCAAAGTAATAGAACTAAGGGTCGGTTTTTCAATCACCAGTTAAGAAATTTAATTGGAAGATAATACTAAAATCCTATTTAAAACTCTTAACGCCACCTACCAGATAAAGTAACTAAGGATTGAAAAACAAGCTTTAGGATTTCGGCTTTATTTTGTGTCCCTGAAAAATACTGATTAGCTTTTAGCTTTTGATTATTTATTTCAGCACTTAGCTTCCAGCTTTCAGCTTACTTTGTTGAAATTTTAGCTATATATTACCACAACAGCTGATGGGAAAAGGGAAGTGTAGGGGGCAGCCACAAAGGGCGAGTTAAAAAATATCTTCAGTTCTTATTGGATCTTATAATTTATCTGTTGGCAAGGAACTAATCAAAGCATTACATGTGCTTTATTTATTCTTTTCCCCACACTTTAGGTGTTCACAGGCAGCTGAAGAGTGATCCAGTACATAACTGAGGGGTTGTCACAAATGTCGGGTGGCCAGGCACTGTCAGAGGGAGAGAAAAAGAGAAAAATCTTATATTATAAATGGAGAAAAATTCACCCTGAAAGTCAAGCAGTCGGCGATAAATGAAAAATTATGCCACTGGAATGATTGGAAGTGAACATGGTTGTTTTAAGAGAACAGATTTATCCGTGCCTACATGTACAAATTTTTTGAAGACCAGATGTGAGTGTACGGATTTTATACAGATTTTGTATCAGCATATAAATTTGTACAGATTTTTGAAAAAATTAAACGAATTTTCCAGATTTTTCAGGATATTTCTCCATTTTATTCGTAATTTCAACTATTTTCGATGTAATATCACAATATTCTATCGAAATAAAGCAAATTTATTTTCAAATATAGTTACATAAGTGTGAAACAGACGAATCGTAATTTTTGATGAAAGTTTTTTTTTTCCCAACAGCATTGAAAATGGAAAAAATTAAGAAAAAACTGAAAAAATGACGTATGGATTTTTGTACCCTGATAAAGTAGAGAAATTCCAAAAAGTACTGATTTTTAGTGTACAAATACTGGCAACCTTGGATGAGAATAATTACAACTGATTTTTTTTTTTTTTTTAAACATGTCAGTTGGGTGTGCAAAGTATGAAAACTCCAGAGGTGTTGGGTGAGAGGTGTCATTCGTAACCAGAAATATGCCACGAAAAGTTATAAAAATAAAACTGATCGAATGTCCTGAAGCATCACCTTTGCCGAACTTCATATTAGGTACGTTTTCATAACAAAACGATTTCATTCGTAGAAATGTCTTCGAATGATAATCGCACCAAATGAAGTCAAATTAACTTTTAATTCGAAGCTGACGGCGCCATTACGCCACCAATACTTGTCTCAACCGTATTTTTTTCCTTCATTAGTGACAATTCAAGACTCTCCCTGCACCTTCCTGCCTTTCGACAAAAATCTAGTTGTAGTTCCGAGGTACGTGCTCATCCATGATGGATTTTTTCTTTTCTTTTTCTCTTTTCTTTACCGGGTATCGGCATCGAGGCCATATAGCCCAGGTCTGGAGGTTATTTTGACGTGTTCGTGTTAGATGTCTTCTGGCGGGAGATGGATGAGGGTTGTTGGTCGGGATCCAGTAGCCAACGGTCTCACGCCATGAATTTTGCAATCACTTAAAGAAGCACCAAATGAGCCAAGTCAAGTCGAAAACACCGCCATTTAGGACGACGCAGCTAATCTCGAACCTGTAAAACTTTTTTAAGTTTTGAGGCTGATTGCCCAACTAATATTCCACTCGCACCCCACGATGGATTTTGTAGACTGACCTTTACGAACAGATAGAATAGATTACGCATTACAGCTTTTTTTTGTTTTCCTCCGTAAGTTGATCATCCAAGCGAGAGTATGTAACTACTTACCTACCTACGTTTCGTATACATTGGGATTATACATATTATTATGAAGGTGAAAAATCTCGGCAGCGATTTACAAAATTTCTGACTTTTACCGAATTCGTGGAAATAATGTCGCTTTTCATCGCGTTTTCTAGTCCCGTCATATAGTCGTTCATATTAAAAAAAGAATTACGTTACCAGGGAAGTCGTGACTCATTAAAACATAGATTAAGGCATTATTGTTATTTTCCCAAATCTTGCAAACGGAAATGTCAAAATTCAGGATCAGAAATCGCAGGTGATTCTTAAAATTCGGAGAAAATGTTGAGCAATATGTAGTAGCCTATCTATATACCTAGTCTAAGCCCACAATCAACTCTTAATTATTATCGGATATCGATTTTTAGTCAAAATAAAACGAGGCTTATCTTAATCGTTTCTGAAACCTAATGAGTCATTCAATCCCTCTCCTGATTACTTTGATCACTTTCAGTTTGAATAACAGGTCTACCTCCAATAATTATATCAAATATTTAATTATCTGTATAAGCACATGTGATTCATTGATACCACCAGACGTAAAGATAAAATGCGATGGCACCAGTAAGAAAGGTAGATTTCGTCTAAAATAGACAGAAATTCAAAATATGTGTATTACGGGTTGCGTTCATTATAGGTTCTAAGAATTTTGTACTATAATAAAAATTTCAAAAAGCCGTAATTCAGAAACTAATCGGTGGATTTAGTCCATCTTCGAACTTGATTGAAATATATATCCAAAGTATACACATGCCAAATTTTGTCTCAATCCATACAGAATTACACTCTGCCCTCCGTGCCTACCAATTTAAAATTCAAATAGCCGGAATTTTGAAACTAATTATCGGATTCCGCCCATCTTCGAACTTGCCTGAGATATGGACTAGAAATAACCACATGCTGAATTTCGTCTCTATCGGTAAAGAAATAAGCCCTCCAGTTTGCTGAAAAATTTCTATATATACATATAGATGTATTTGTACAGGTAATGCGGCGGACTTCTTGGTCCACTACATTACCAGTCCCATTTTTCTCAGGAAAAAATGAAGATAACGTTTTACTCTTTGGAGGTTTATTGTATTGGGGGCGAACTATATAAAACTGAATATTCGACACCTCGCAACAGGCAAAATCGCTGGTTATGCTTGGAATTTAGGCACATCCGTCATCAAAAACAGTATTGTCAAGACCTCTAGAATAAGGGAAAAATCAAGTGCATTCCAGTCGAATAATGGTAAGCACGTGGATCGAACGTTAAAACAATATATAGGGTAAAAAAAAAGGAAAGATCTTGTAGTTGACCTCACATCGCCATTCCCTAATTTACATAGATCTGTGATTAACTAAGTCATAACGATGAGTTATTCTGTCAGTTTACAATCGTAATGCAAATCGTAAATACTTTTACAACGGATTGTGTCCAACAAAATAAAGCAGCATGACAGGAAAACAGATTTACTGGTTTATCCTTTCGAAAAATTTGGCCAAATGTGATGATAACCGGGCCACGTGAACTATTCAACCGGTTTTCAAAAAACAAAAAAAAATCCATTAACCCAAAAATATTTACTAGTTATAGTTAATACCTACTAAAGAAAGACTAAAAATAAAACAACAAAAATCGAATTAATATAAAAAAAAAAGAAATTTACGATACCTACCACCTACTTAATACTCGAATTCGGTGTGAAGGTAAAAAAAGAAGTTGTCCATCTTTACGATAATATTTCGGGTGCCAAATTTTATGAAAATTATCTTGTAAATTTATCGTAATCTAATTATCACGAATTTTGAATTGGATAATATTATGTTTTTGGACTTCGACAATAGTCGATGGTGTTTTTTTTCTTTTTTAGATTTATTCGCTATTCTCGCAGTATTAAAGAAGAAAAAAAAACTTTGTGACGCAACAACTATTTCCCTAGAAAATGTAGGTTTTCAGAAACCAACTAATTCGCCTACCTACTGGGTACCAAAATTGGCAACAAGTTAGTTCCTAGGCTGTAGATTATAAATATGATTGTACTTAATTTCGTTGCCATCCGTTGAAAATCGCACCCAATTTAGAGTCGAAATCGGACGTATCGGAAGTACCGTCAGACTGATCCGCCCCACAATTGGTAACACGTTAGAAAAGATCACAGTAAATATATTTTTCAAATTTCGCAGCTATTGGTAAAAAAATTGTCCATTTTACAGCTATGAAACTGATCCGCATCAAAATCAATTATAGGTATGGTTCTTGACGCAGTACTAATGTTAGCATCAAATTTCGTG
This sequence comes from Ericerus pela, assembly GCA_011428145.1. Classification (NCBI taxonomy): domain Eukaryota; kingdom Metazoa; phylum Arthropoda; class Insecta; order Hemiptera; family Coccidae; genus Ericerus; species Ericerus pela. Next base: position 1,499,374 of record WOFM01000549.1, on the reverse strand, counting down.
ATTATGGGACAAAAATTTCGACCTGTATCACGAAGACAAGAAAATCTAATATACACAGCCTATACATGAATTTGAGCTTTTGTTGCCAAAAATTTATCGAATCATGGTGCGAAAACAATACCCACCCTTATTGCTAAACCGTTTCATGAAATCGAAATTAATATGCAGATTTCTATTGAACTTACATAAAAGGAAGAACAGTGAAAAAAAATGAATGAATGATTTCACAAAATTTAATCGTTGTCTCGCGTCAACCAATAACATAATAAAAATTTTTTGACTAAAATTTTAGCAAATAAAAAAAAAACTGTCACAAAATTTTCATTAATATGGCAGTGGTTCAAAATTCTCTCGTTTGTCGTCATGTTATTCAATTTGTTGGACCAGTCTCTCAGTGTTGAACGAAGATGAACCACTTTATATGAGTAATAAGCTGGAAAAAATTATTTTTCTACATCATGAACCATTAGGTACTGAAATTTCAGAAATGATACGTGAACGTTGGTTAGGTAATGTTACATTTTCAAATTAAGTTATCTACCAACCGAATTTTTCTTCTCGAATGAGAATAAAATTAAAATAATTTTCTACTCTGTACTAAACTGTAGAAATTAGTTTTCATTTCATTCTCTTACTGATGGTCAATCATAACAAAATTTCTATAGATACAGAAAAACTCTTACACAGCAATGATTTTGAAATTTGACAAATATCCATTGTTCAGTTCTGTTTTAGAATTGAAAGGTTACATATTATCTATGTAAATACAAAAAATGTTATGAAGAAGGCTATATGTAGGTCAGTAACACCAACTGTGTTCTTGATAGGCTTCTATGAGATTAATCATAATCTGATGAATAATTGTACAATTATTAGGTAGGGAGTGGGCAAGGATGTATACAGAACACAACTTGAGAGGAATTTTCAAATTTGGAAGTAGGTTTTCATTTATGCAGGTTTGAGTTGTATATATTTTTAAAGCATAAGCGCTAAAATTATTAATAATAAAATTAATTTTAATTTTATTAAAGGTGTGGAATACGTTGTAGTGAGAGATATTCATACAAGAAGGTCTTCTACAGAGTTTGCGTGTTCTGCCACTTCATACTGTAAAGTATGGAAGAGCCAAATCCTCGGCAAACACTGGTAATTTTGTAGGCAGTTTCGAGAGTTTATATACCAAATTTGGCACACGCACACAGACACCCATACGTACATATACGTATGTGATTATGTCATCCGCTACGTCGTTTCTTGCCTCTGTTGAGGTGATAAGAAACGACGCAACGCGTTTGGTACAGGGCTATGATATCACCAAGATCGTTATCAGGTAATTAATCACGGCTCGTGCAATGTATCTTATCTGTATGTACATACAGGTATGAACATACAAATGCACAAGTGTGTAAATGGTTTAACATCTTAAAGACGATTAATTGCCAGCCTTTGGGCGGCGACTGTCATTGAGGGGTGCGAGTCCCTAAAACCTCATACGAGTAATGTCCCCACAAAAGGTAATGATTATTTTATACGTTGAAGGATGGCCAAGGGAGTAGATAGCTCCTTCGTAAGAAGAGAAGACCCACATCGTCTCTGTCACCCTTACCAACCACCACCGCCTTAATAGCAACAGCACCACCGACAAACACGCCCTATATTTTATACAAAGATTTTTCTGAAGCGAAGCAGAGGTCCAGATCCCCGGGAAACAGTCCTTATTTATGTCATTGGGGATGATTCTCTTAGTACGGTAAAATGTATAAATAACAAACAACTAATAGGAGAATTAATTAGCCTATAGGCTAAATAAGGTTATTACAAAAAAATTTTCGAACACATCTGATAGTTATCACCAAAGATCCTAATACATATTAGAGTCAGTTGCAAAACATTCACTAATGTAGTTTGGGAATGATTAACAAATCTAAATAAATCGTGTCCAAAAACAGAACTTTTCTGGTAACCAATACTAATCGCGCACTTTCAGTAAAATTTTCCAGTATGGTGGTAAGTATGTGGAATGTATAGGTATATATTAAATGATGAACGAAAGCAAAAGTAAGACCAAGACTACTTTAGTCTTGGTTTTATTTTTGACCTTGCTTCGTGTACCGGTGTTAGGTGTTGAGAGGCCGCTGACTATATAAAATGTGGGGCCAGGAAATTTATATTTTTCATTAGATTTTCTCCGATTGTGTATTTATTTTTGAGGCTCAATCTCTCACACTTGCTCCAAGCGCGAGCTTTCACAAAGCGCAAGACCTCAGGCAGTTGTCTTAGCTTTCAAGCCCTAAAACTGGCCCAGCTTGCATCCGCATTTTCGCAGTCAACTTTTGTGTCTTAATTTTCAACTACCCAAGAAGAGTTTTACCGTTATAATCAGCTAAATATTAAAGTTTCCTTTAATGATCCCTCAGAACTGGATAGGCAAGTAGAGATGTGAAGTTATAAAGGAATTTTGAACTCTCTACAAACAGGGTGTTTGGGGAAAAAATGAGCATTATTTCGTTAGGGTCAGCACATTGTAGTGTTGCAGCCTTTATACATGAGTTATGATAATGAGTGAAGTAAAAAACACTTTTTTTAAAACGACGTTATGTAACTTTTTTCACATGTATCGGAAACAGCAATGACATCAACGATGACAACGATTTTGTATTCTTGATAGGCAATTAGTAAAATATTGCATAACCCATTATTTACAGGAGATATTTTATTGGCCTTGAAAATCCATATTTCGACAAATCTTTGACATGATTAATCATAAAATGTAGACAATAAATAGAAATTAAAAAAAAAATTATTTAAAAAATTGAAACTTTCATAACTCCTTCGATATGAAGCGTTGGGAAAATGTTAACATATATTTTTTACTTATTTCGTCAAATACTACCTAGTTACCGGCAAAATATGGCCATCGTTTCATCGGACACATTGTGGAGTGTAGAAAATGTAAAGAATAGGTCCAAAATCTCTAAAATCTCTACAAGTCAGCCCAGTTAGATACAAACAAAAATAGCTTACCTTTTAGGTCTGTATGCAAGAACGATACTTAAGTGTCAACATCACGTCAACATGTCCTCGCATAAGACATTTTCCCACATAATACGCTATTTTGTTCCGGTCCCTTGATTTGGTATACCAAAAACCTGAGCTAAATTCCTAGGTAAGACGTTTCTGGATATGAAATTTTCCCACTAATACATTTTTCAGGCAGGTCTGGCCATGTTTGCGGAGAATTAAGGGCAAATTTTTCTAAATTCAGCTCCTGTTTTCAAACAAATGTTGTAAGTTCCGAACTTTTGGGTATTTTGAACAGACCTAATTATAAATGATTACAGAATGTTTTTCATATTCAATTTTTTTCTCTTAAGACATTTAAAAAATGTTATTTAATTTGTTTTATCAAATTTTGTGCTTTTTTTCCATTTCCAGCGTATTATGTTTTCCCATATGATACATTTTTTCACCACGAACCATTGAAAAATATATTAAGTGGATTTTATTGTAGATATATTTATGTATAGTTACAAATTGATAATGGAATACATTCGGTAAAAATGAATTTTTAAAAATAAGCTTTTATAAGATGAGTAAAACTCCTCCCACCAAATTCCCATGTCCAAAACTCCAGAAAAAATTTATATTAAAGAAGAAAAAAAACCTTAACCTGCGGGGATTCGAACCCACTCTACCACGAATAAAAAGCCACACTGCTAGCACAATGCCATAATAAGGATTGGGAAATTAAGTAGTTGCTTGAGTTGAAAGAAAAGCATCTTTGTAAGAGATAACTGATAACAACAAAACTCTATTTCAGCGCCCCTAGATGTTCAGCCTGGTTCACACTTAGCTAGTTTTTATGCTACTAGCTTGTTACTTGAGGTACTATTCTGTTAACAGTTGAATTCAATAGCTGTTTCAACCATTTAAAATCAACTTAAATTTGGCAGTTTGCCATATGAGATTCTATCTCCTTAGTTAAAGCTGGCTTTTTTAAATAACTAAAATAATGTAGCTACTTCAACTGTTAACAGAATATTGCCCCAAGTAGCTGGCTAATAGCTGGAAAACTAGCAAAGTGTAAATTAGGCGTTAGTACAAGAATTACGTCACATTTTGTCACGTTAGTGACTGCAATAAAAGCATATATAAAATGTAAGAATTACTTAAGCATTGTTCTTGTATTCGGCCTTCAACTCTAAATATAATAAAATACTATGGGTTAAAAACTGTTGGCAACACTATCACTTCAGAACCACCTGATGGATTTTGATGAGATTTCCCAGAAAAAATTGTGTTATTCTAAGGAAAGTTTAATGCCATCAAGGAAGTTTGTATCCACGCTGGGGGAAAGTTACCAGTTTTTACCACCTATAAAAACAGGAAATGGACAAAACATTTTTTTGAACCTGAATAAAAAGGAGCAGAGAATTGAACTGAAAAAAACTTTTCCACTTCTCTTTGTTCATCGTCTGGCGACTACCGGTTGGTGAGGTGGACGATAAGAAGTTCTCATAAGTTTTGCAAGAGTCGTTCATGCATTCAGCCCTAAGATCAATCTGCTATTACAGAATTTAGTAATGGTGTCAAACGATACTTTTTAATCGATCGATAATCGATAAGGAGGCACCTTAGCGAATATCGATAATGATAACCCCGATATCGATACTTTCAAAATTGCTGAATTTGCATGTTTTACCAGAAAAATTTTCTAAAAAAAAAAGTTTAGTAGCAAATTTGAAAAATTTAATAAGTTTTTAGCAAAAAGGAATTTCTTTGATGACATCACTAGGATTTAGGGAAGAGGGTAAAAGGGATTTATTGATATTATGCAGTAATAAAAGTGCTGATGAAAAATAGTTTTAAACAAAGTCAACTTTGTGCAAGTTATAGACCATATGCAACCTCTCTTTCTTAAAATTTGAACGATGCCAAAATTATTGAAAATATAACAGTGCCTACCTCCATTATTCCGCACATTTTATAGACGCACGCTTAAGTAACAATAATCTAATCAATACCTATAGATTCATGAATAATGATACTCGTCGGTTGGCTGCTGTACATACAATATGTACTTGTATAAAGAAGAATAAATACCTAGGCAAAATAAATGAATGAATGAACGAGCGGGAAAAAAAAAAACAAAATAAAAAACACGTATAAACGTTTGGGAGGGAAGAAAAAACAACAAAAAATCGCACAGACGTGTAGGAAAATTAATTAATTCGCCGGCGTTTATTATCGCGTTGCGTTGTGTTCACGCGAATCTCTGGCGGTGGAGGAGGTGAAGCCCTGGGGCGGAAATGGGCGGTGGGCGTTCCACAATTTTAATTCGGCGACGTCGAACGACCGTTTGGAAGGCAACTATTTCCACGTTTGCTATGTGTTTAATATTTTGAGCCAAGTTGAGCCTGCCCCATTTGGCCGGGAAAGGGAACCCGACGCTACATATAAAGGTGTATTATCATCGTTAGCATCATCATCATCATCATCATTATCATCTGGGTTCCACCACCACCGACATCCTCTTAAGCATCTCTTTAAACTTCGTCACGTCCTTGTCTCCGAGATGCCGTCCATTTATCGATGTACATGTACATATGTATATATATGACAACGTACGTTATATTGGCAGCCTACTCGCACTGACTGCAACCAATGCATTCATATACGTTAACTATTACCACACATATTTGTATGAACATGGTGCTCGTAGTTAGCCAATAAGTAGCTACTAATATATACCCTTCATACTTACAAAGGCGGATAGGTACAACCTTTTTGAACGGAGGGGGCGCATTTAGCAAGAAAAAATCCGCATATGTAGGGGAAAGGGTGCATATTATGGATTTTGTGTTGAAAATTTGATGCATACCTAGGTAACAGTATTGTTATGGAATTGGAAATTTTTCTTTACCTCTTTCCCCTTCTCGCAATTTTCGCGAAGGCGGGCGATCGCATTTTTTGTCTCTCCGTTAACCACCTATGCGTATCGAAACACAAAGGCACCTACGCAAGGTCCTTCCTGTAGGGTACCGACTCGAGCTCACTAATAAATGAGCGAATTCAATCATTGAATCTTAGACCCTCAGTAGTCTACACCCACGAATACTGATTTTTGAATAACTTATAATTCTGACTCTGGAAGTGGAAGAGAAGAAGGACCTTTAACAAAAAACAAAAATTTTACAGAATACATAATTAAAGAAAACAAACATTTTGAATCAGTTACAGTTTGTTTTTTGATTTTGGAATAAAATTAAAAACAAGATTTTAATATTAAAATGTATGAACTATTATTGTGTTACGTCTCTAGCCCGAATCGTGTAGAGACGATACAAAAAAAGTAGAAACACTTTCATCTGCTGTTCTTTATTAGAGTATGTCACAGCTAATAATGTCACAAATAGAATACTTAAACACTTTCTTAACTTATAACGATATACCCAATTTATATTTTGCCGCTACTAAGGTAAACTACTAACATGTAAATGTCTTTGACATCTTAGATTTATCAAACTGAAACAGGTGACCACTGCTCTGCAGCTCGAATGAATGGCAAGTGAAGTCCTGGTTTATTCCAAATTTTCAGGTCACTTCTTTTAGTGCCTATATTGTTTACATAATCAAAAGTGTACCTGTGGTACTTCACCATTATTATGCTGACAAATATGCTGACTAGATATTTGTCCGTATATTTGCTAGCTGCACTAAATGGGTCACTAATTGGAGGTAAAGGTGAATATTTCACTAGAAATATTAGCCATTACTTGTTTCAGAATATTTAGGTTGGTGAATGTGTTCATCTACCTAAATATGACGGAACATATTAAATGTTGTTTTCTTTTTCTTGATTTTTTGGTTTCGAATTTCATCCTTTCCCAAAATCTTTTTCCCAATGAAATTTTTTTTCAATACTTTATAATAAAATTATTTTTCCAATAAATTTCTTTCTATTAAAAGTTTTTGCTACATGGGTATAAAATTCTGTATTATCAAAACATGTATGACGTGAAGAAAGTGGTAAATTTTAGGCCACTTACTTTTCTTACTCATTAATTACTTTTTCTCACTTCTTAACTTCTTTTTCCCACTTCTTAATTTTTTTTCTTAGGCCTCAGTTTTTTTTCTCAGGTCTAATTGATTTTTCAGAACCCCCAACACCAATCATTGCTGTCTTATTCGCTGTCATTTAAATCAGTTTCTTTTTTCCTCTTTTTCTTCTTGCCATCGAATCATCTCGCAGATTTGAAAACTGACACCCTATCAGCTATAGTATGATAATAAGATGATGTACAGATAAGAGTTTTTCTTTATTTGTTTACTTATAAAAATTGATTTTTTTTTAAATTTCATTGATAATCTCCAAACACATCAGTTGCTTACAAAAGTTTTTTTGGGTTTTGGATTTTATTTTTCTGTATTTCCTCTTAATTTTTGCCAATTTCCTTTTTTATCTCACTTTTTTCGTCATTTTTTCAATTTTTCTTTCATTTTTCCTGTTTTATTGCCCTTGGCTCAAATACAGCCTTCTTTACATTTGTTGCGAAAAATATTGTACACAACTTGGTCAAAATGAGCATTTACCAACTCGTGCAATTAGTGCACTCGTTAGGAATTGCTCACTTTCCTCCCTATAGTTGCGTAATGTACTGTTTTTCCCAACACTTTAAATTCCCAAAGATACAGTGGGCGGTTAGGTGGTGGGTAGTTTTTGTTTTTTATATGCCTCTGTCGTACTGTGAGCGATTAGGTACGGTCGGTCGCAGGCTGCAAGTTGTAATGGGAATACATCATCCAAGTTTATACGTTTTTCTATGAAAAAAAGTATAATATTGCGACCAAATATCATGAATACGTTGACAATAATGACCTGATTATATATTCAAAGTTAAATTTGGAAATAAATTTTTTTAGGAAAAAATTCCATGGGAAAAAAATATTTTGGGAAAAGTGTACCCCAACTCTCTTTTCTTATCAAAGTGATCACATTGTTTTACATTTGTAAAAAGAGAAACCTACAGTCCGCATCAATACACTTACCAAATGTTCCGCAATTGCTTTTCTGGGAACCAATTTGAAGCTAATAATATATTTTGAGCTACTTTTTTTGTAAATTTTATTAGCTTTTTTGGGTGAAAAATGTCAAAAACCCAAGTGCGATATTTCGGAAGACATTCATGAAGAAAAAAGTTCAAAGAAATTTTGTCGAATTTACGTTCGTTTTTGTATACCGAAGGGTGTCGATTAACATCGATGAAGATTTGACAAATCACATCAATTCATGCACATCAGTTAAACCGTCAGGAAATTACTTTATTTTTGCTATAGCAACCACACAAATTAATGAGAAAAAAATTAAGAATATGTATAGATCGAGAAAATATTACCCTACTATTAATAACAGGGGTGCAGTGAGGCCATTTTGTTGAGGATCCTTTCTCACTTTTTTTTAGGAAGGTTTTTTTTTTTCAGAAACAAAATTTTGCTTTAGAATTTATGAATGCAGTACTTCATACACTTTATATTGGACGTAAAGTAAGGAGAGACGTTAAGAAATTTTTCTTCAAGGAAATTTAACTCGTTATACTTACCGACATTGCATATCAAACCTATTCCTCCCAAGTCTCCAAAAAAAAAAATTATGTGTTATCTTATCAGTAAACTCGAATATGGAGTAAGTACTAGTAAAAAAAAGTTTGTTTTTACGATTTGTTAAAAGTTCTTTCATAGGTAAATCCTGCATAAGGCGCTGCAACAGCAAATTTGTGGTATGAAAATCACTCGGCCTAATTTTTTTATAAAAAAGCATAGATTCTGTCATATTTTTTAGGAAGGGGTGTCTTCTTCTTTAGTCGCTGGAGACACTTCCTCTCTGCTCTAGGAGGATCACAGCAGCCCTGATTATTATTATTTGTATTATTATTTAGTTTGGGTAACACTGGAAAAGGACTAGTAAATACCTTACCAGAGTTGCTGATGCCAGCATTTATTGTACCTGTTATCAATTTCCAACACGATATAATTCCCATTAAGCTGAATTCAATCGAAATTCAAAGAAGATTTATTAATAATTTTCCCTCCAGTAAGCTTTGAATCAGTCAGCGAATTTCTAATTATCTCGATTTAGCGTGTATACCGAATATATTCTGTTATTAATACTCATGTGCTGAGACACGTAAGAATTGATATTCAAATCCAAGTAGTAGAATTCTACATTTCGTTGGAGAAATCATGTTTCTTCCGATGAAATATTAGCAATAGTTCAACAAAAATTTAAAAAAACCTCACAAATCACAATTTTCTTCGATTGTACTTTAGGTTTATAATTATGTCGATAATTACAAATAAATTTGCTCCAATGTATTGTTCATTAAATTTAATGGATATAATAAAATACAAATATTAGTAAAAAAAAAAAAATTTTCTACAAACCTTCATAATCCAATGAAAAATAATGTAAGTCTCTTATGGGATACATCAAAAAAATTAAAACGCGAGTACGAGTAATTGGCTTTTTAAAAATGAGTTTCAGATTTTTTAAATCAAAAAATCATTATTATGGAATTAAGATGTTTTTACTCGGTATGTTCCAGAAATCCCGACGTATCTTACAAAACATGCATTTTTCATTTTAATTTATGTTTTGTTAGTTGCGTTTTTGCCATTTTGAGGAAACGCAGACATTATCGCTGCTCGCTGGTTTCAAAACGAGAACTCGCCGATGTTAAATCACGAAGTCAAAATACAATTTTTGGCAGATTTTAGGCAACAGCAACAGCTTCACCTGAAGCAGCCATCAAGTATGTTGGTCTAAGTAGCACTTCACATTTTTTATCTGACAAAATTTGCATCTAATTTTTTCCATCGTATAAATGGGCGGGATTTAACCTTCAAAATAACATTTCAAAAGCCTAAGCTGCTACTCTGCTTGAAACAATCGCAAATTTGAAAAATATTTTTTTAAATTTCTCAATTTGTTTTTCCAACACGCTTATCTTAATTAATATGCAGTTGGGCTGTTTTAATCTTGTTCCAAAAATAATTCAATAAAAAAAAATTTGTTTTTTAGTTTGAAGAGCAAGAAGGCAGGACTTCGATATTTTTGCTAATCGATGATAATGAAGGTGAGGAGTGCGGTGCGAGGCTGCGCGTCCATTTTGTGCCACTTTTTGTGTATCTGTCAGTATCACTGTACCTCACTTTTGATAGGTCGTTTTCTGTATCTAATTCCTTGTACGTCAATTAATTAGGCAAAAGTCGCCAAAAATTTACAAGCTAGGGGTATAATAATGTCTGGTATAAATATTAATTCCCCTGTGTAAACACTTTGAAGATAAAACTAGAACCTGTCTTCAAGAGTTCAAGTCTAAGGTGCTCCTTTCTTCTTGCATGAATTTTACTTTTGTATGATCGATAACTCATATAAAATCAATACTGTAGGAGACATCCAGTAAACTATTAACACAGGGACACATTTTTCACATATTTGCAATTGCCTGTAGCGGTAACGAGATTAATGTGAAAATTTTATTATACGTTATATTGGAGCGTTCACCCATTTATAAAAAGAGAAATTTGGGGAATTTTGTCGAATAATCGTTCATTTTTTGTTCACAAGTGCCTGAACCACGTGATGTTCTCTTCATTAATTTGAATTGATTTTAAATTTTCACCCTAACCAGCGTTTTTTTACTAATCTACCATCATTATAAAATGAGTGAAGACGATATCAACAAATAACGACAAAAAAATAAGAATAAAAGAATACCTACTGTAAACAGGAAAATGCCACCCTCAGGTTTTTATTAATCCCTTGTCGAAACACAAAACGTAGGTTACCTACGTTAGTCGCAAGGAAAAAAACACCACCCAGAGTCTACAATTCCGGTTCACGGAGGAGATAGTAAAATTACATTCCGGTATACTGACTTTTTTCTTCTCCATAGCATGATATTCTACCCGACAGTTTATTTTTCCAAATTGCAGCGTTAATCCGTTTTATTGATGCAATAGGCGCAATTTTCTTCTTTGGCTACGAGAGACATTCGAACGTTTGTCTATATTTGGCCTATTGTTTATGAGAGAGTGCAAGCTTGTATACATATATAGGTAGTACATATAAATTAAGTATACGTGCACCATTCGTGGCATAATCAACAAGCCACTTACCTACAATTTTAATTAATAAATTTTATGGCCAACGAAGATAGGCGCATGGGCATTAAAATGCGATGACCGGACGCTCGTATATAGCTATAATAGATTCGCCCTAAACGCTTCAATATTATTATACCGGAGAACTGGACACTAAAAAAATTAATCGTCTAGCCTTCGGATGATGAAAATGTTACTCGTTGCAGTACACAAGCGATTGGGTGTTTGTTAAACACGGTCCGATGAACGCATAGCCAAAAAAAAAAAAAAAAAAAACTAGCACAGCCCTACTTCGCTAGAAAACCCAGTTTGTTAATTTTCGTTCAGGCATAATTAAAAAACAAAAAAACCCTCAAAAACAACTGAATTCCTAATACTTGAAAATTGTTGAGATCACCAATCCTTTTCCCCTCTCACTCCAGCGAATACTCGGCTATCTTTATAACATACTTTTACATCTTTGCTCAAGGCTACACTGTAACACTACCCCGCTGCTCGCTCATTTATATTCCTACATCTTCGTTTATCTCACTCAATCTGGACTCTACTCACAATATACATGATTGATGTAAATACACACGCTTCTGAGACGTTACTTTGAGTATATCTTTATTTCATGTTACAAATCTTCTGCTTTCTCGATTCATAACCTCCATAAAAATTTATATCTGTATCGATAATTATCAACATCTGACAAACATATCAATCTATCAATATTTCATTGCTAGTTTCAGGTAAAAAAATTACAAAAAACTATAGATAGATATCGATATCTTGAACAAAAAATTGATCTATCGATGTTTTATTGTTAAACATCCATTTTCCAAGAATTGTTTGTTTTTCAGTTTTATTAGAAACTACTGAACTAGTACTAATAAGAACTCTATCAAACTTTGTCTGTATGATACAAGGAATACCTTTCATGAAAATTTCAGCCTTATCCCTTTTGTCATTTTTTCAACATCCTGGAGAAACTACAATCTAGTTTTGACAAGTTATTTCTAAAATTGACCAAATTCTTTTACTAATTGTAACATATGTATATCACTATAATAAACGTACAAGCCGTTAATTGGTTCGTTAAAATTACTTCATAAAATTATTTCTCTAATATTATTTTGCCAATTATTTACTCATATTCGATGCTCATGCACCACTACCCACACAGACAGATACAAAAACATGTTTGTTGCATCTTCAGAAACAACAAATTCTACAGTGTTACTTATAAGTATGCCAGAAAAGATCCAAGGCTGGCCCAAGCCAAAGCACTGTGGAGGAGGGCTTCAAGGCTTGTATTATTATATATAGACTATGTAATATATTATTACCTGGTTCACCGAGTGTTGCTTGGATATGGATAGATAATTAAACAAATTTTACCAACTTAAATCAACCTAGAGATCAATTTCAGCAATATATTTTTAGATGTATCCATTGGTATTATCGTTTATTTTGAGAATTAAGATCGCAATATTTAACTCATATTACTTCATTAGTCATAAATCATAATAATCATATGCAGCTTAAGCCTAACAAAATTTGTTAATAAAACCTTTCCTATCCATTACTTTTAGGGTTAATCGCAATTATTCATCCTATGTTGTTATTACTTGCTGCTGATGGATATATTGAGATGTTCATATACCTATTCAACAATTTTCTCAAACTTGAGACTTATCTAGGTTGTTTTTTCAGATGAAAAAACTTTTCAATAGTGATTTTCAGCAACATTGTCGGTCTAGTTACTCAGAATTCATTTACAAACATACCCACATACATACATCCATACATACTTACATACCATTGACTATATATACTATTGTAACCAGACTGACAAACCAATGTTGAATTTTTTCTATCAAACTTGGATCTGAGAAATGGATCCCACCAACAGGTTTTGCTGCTGCTGCGAGATCCAAGTTCGAAACAGAACAAAAAGATACCTGACAATTCATGTTTTTATTTCATATGCAGTAAACAACTTTTTTTTAAAGGGTTTTGTCTATAGCAGCCAACTCTTTGTGTACCTATAGGTTTTTTATGATACCTAATAAAAAAAAGACTATTTGAAGAACAATTTAGAGCAATATCTGTGAAAAAGAGAAAATATGTACCACTAACACACATTGACACATCATGTTTTAAAAACAAACTAGATTTTCTGCCGAAAGCTTCTCCATTAGGTTTATCAGTCTGATATATATTTAGTCAATGATACATACATATAATTATTGCTCCTATTAACTGACCTTGCAATGCTTCGTTATTGCAAAAATACAATTCAGGTTTGATATCAATTAATTTTTTTGTTCACCCTTTTTTTGATTCGAATAACAAATATTGTTGAACTTGATCAGGGTCAAACATATGAACTGATACATCATAATAGGTAAAGAACACAATTATTTTCCATTATAATTCATACTGTGATGTAAATTGAAAACAAAAAACAAAAAAAACATTCATTACCCATGTGGATTGCATAATTTAATGTGGTACACATTTCGGTTTTCATTACAAGGGTTGGAAGTAAAAAAGTGCCTGTGACTGGCTGGAGTAGTTGTTCGGATACGTTTTAACTTTTATTCATCGTGCCGTATCTCCCTCCTTTACCTACGTTTTCGTATCGCCACATTTTTCCCCACTAGCCTATAGTTTCGTTTTCGTTTCTATCGAGTCTTAGTTTTTGTCGTCTGTAAAATGCTTTTTATTATACGTTTTTCTCTCGATCAGCTTGGTTTTAAATATTCTTTTAATAATTTCGTTTTTTAAATTCAATGGTTTAGCCTCACATTTTGGTCCTTTGGGCCTCGTTTTTTTTGCTCTTTCATTTTTTTCACTCGCTTTTTTACTTTGTGCCTTTGGTGGTTCCTGCTTTTTTCATTTTTGTCGATGTTGGAGTTGGTCATTGTTTTGGTTGCTGTCATTTTCTTTCGTCGTTGGGACTAATTCAGTCATTTATTCATTTTGGAGCTGCAACCATTTCATTCAAGTAAGCCTTCTTCCATTGTTTTGTACCGCCGAAGCGAGTTGAAAAATTTATGTGTTATTCACACTGCTGTTATCATTTTCATATCGTCTGCTGAGCTCTCCATTACACTGACGCTGATCGAATATTGAATTGCCGCATTGAGAAACTATTGTTGTTGTCGCCTGTACTTTCTATACGTTCTGCACACGCTAGTCAGTCGCTGCCGAATAATAATTTGCACTACACGTTGGATCGATTTCGTCGTTATTTTATTCGCTACACAATTGGCTACTATTAAAGTAAGTCAATTTTTCCATCGTATATGTGCCTCCGAAGCGAGCCGTAAATTTTGCAGCGCTAATTATCGTTTTCTTTACTTATGTGGCTTAATTTTCCAATGCATCGCGAGTCAATTTCTGGAATTTTTACTGCACACGATTAAGCTGGTTGTCGCTGAAGCTGAGTACCTGCATACGTTAGTCCATTTTGTTGTTTTTACGCTGCTCGTTCGGCTACTATCAAAAGTAAGTCGATTTTTTCCTAACGTATGTACCTCCGAAGCGAGTCGTCAATTGTGCAGTATTAATTACCCTTGTTTGTTGCTGTTGCGGTATATACAATCTATTGGCACGTGCTACAAGATACGCTATCCTGTCGAATCATTCCTGCTTTAGTGAGATCTCGTTGTACCTGGAAGAGCTAGCTGTTGCGAAGCAGATTGCTGATATCACCAATCGTGCATGTCGTTATTTACTATTTTTACTATTTTTCGTCGTTAATATTTATTGATTCGTCGCTATTTACGCTAATTTAATATGTCTCGTGCTGAGTCGTCATCTAGCCTCTCTCTACAAAAAATTCAGCGTGCTCGTCGTATTACGCGCCGATCCGTTAATCGGTTACGTGTGAGGGTTTATCCGTTACTAAGTCCAGAGATTCGCTCTTGGACACGTCGTTTCGCCAGCCTTCGAACGGTAATCAAAATAACCCTCCAGATATTCACCTACCTAAAATCAAAGTCCCCAAATTTAATGGGGATAAGCGAAATTTTCTCGAATGGAGAGGTTTGTTTCAGAACCTAATTCATGTCGCACCACCCGAAAAATTGTCGAATGTTCGTAAGCTTTACTACTTGAAACTTGCAATGGTTGATAAGGCAGCAGACATTCTTCAAGGTTACAAAAATGAAGATAGTGCGTATCCCGAAGCATGGGCCTATCTTAACTCTCGTTATGATAACCGTCGCGCAATTATTCGTACTCACTTCTCTGATTTGCTCGCTCTTAAAACTATTAAGAATGAAAGTGAGATTCGAACTCTCCTCGATCGAATTAATTGCATCGTTCGCTCTCTTAAAATTTGTGGTGAAGACACAGAGGTTGGTTGCATGAATTCGTTTCTCTGTTACTATATATCGACCAAATTAGATACTCGTACTCGTCGTGATTTTGAAACTACGGTTACCGAAACTAATTCATACCCGAGATTCAAAACGCTTCTCACTTTTCTACAAAATCGTTCATTTTTCTTTTGGCGTACCTGGAGCAAATGTTACTTGAATCAACTCCAGCTCCGTCAAAAATGGCAGACTGCCTCATCGAATGTCACTGTGGGACAAGTAGTCCTTGTCAAAGAAGATACTCCCCCATTTCAGTGGCCCTTAGGTATTATCACTGCTACGTACCCTGGATCAGATGGTATAGTCCGGGTTGTAGATATTCGTATGCGTGGTCATATATTAAAACGCTCTATTGTAAAAGTTGTTGTCCTTCCGATTGAGACAACCACTTAATTTTTTCTATTAATTTAAGAGTTATTTTTATTTTTTTTGTTTGTTTTTTCTCTTTTTTAGGGGGGACTGTTCGGATACGTTTTAACTTTTATTCATCGTGCCTTATCTCCCTCCTTTACCTACGTTTTCGTATCGCCATGTTTTTCCCCACTAGCCTATAGTTTCGTTTTCGTTTCTATCGAGTCTTAGTTTTTGTCGTCTGTAAAATGCTTTTTATTATACGTTTTTCTCTCGATCAGCTTGGTTTTAAATATTCTTTTAATAATTTCGTTTTTTAAATTCAATGGTTTAGCCTCACAGTAGTGTTAAAAAGAGTGAAAGAAAAACATATTTGGTGATGTATCACCCATTAAAAATGTAAAAAGTTAAAACTGAATTTTTTAAAGATGCCCATAGGGATAGAGGAATGGGTCAAATGAAGAAGTGAACCCCAAATTCTAACTGCGTCTCTCAAAAAACATGTCCGGTGATGTATCACTCATTAAAATGTAAAAAGTCAAAATTTGCCTATTTTCAGAGCTCCCTAGGAGTAGAGGAATCGGTCAAATGAAAAAATGAACCACAAATTTAAACTCAGAACCTGAAAAAACATGTTTGACAATGTTTGACATATTAAAATGTAAAAAGTCAAAATCTCCTATTTTCAAAGTCCCCTGGGGGTGGAACAGCAGTCAAATAAAAAAATTAACCTCAAAAATGGAACTCAATACCTAAAAAAACATGTCCAAGGACATATCAATTTAAAAAATGCAGAAAGTCAAAATTTTCCCATTTTCAGTTCCCCTAGAAGTAGAGGAATGGGTCAAATGAGAAAATGAATTCTAAATTTGAACTCAGTACCTCAAACAATGTTTCTAGAGTTTTCCAAATGGCAACACTGATTTTGTTTCATTTTTTGGTATTCCTCTTTATTCATTGTTTGCTGCAAACAACGAATTTTTTGCTGCAAATTAAAAAAAATGCCTTTTTTTGTTTAGTTTTTTCAATAAAGATTTGCCATCCAAGGAGCTAGAGACTATTGTGGGCATTCCCACCCACAATCTCCTGCATGCCTGTCAGGCGTAAAGGGAACTCACCTACTGAAGAAATGTAGGTAGGCGAGTGACTGGGCTGAGGAGGTCACTGTAGTCGTTATGGATCTAGTGTGCGAGATAGGTGTGTGACGACGTATATTTTCTTGTCCCTTGGACGTTAAACACACATTAATTATAAGTGCCAACAACTGTAATGTCTCTGCCGCTACAAAGACTTCGGAGATGAATAATATTATTCCTTGAAATAAAACAAATTTATTATGAAAATTTCAGAAAAATTGGTCCATTAGTGTCTAAGATTATCTATAACACAAACATTTTGACATTCATTTTTGTTTATATGGATTATAGTATAGGATATATACCTAATCATACATAAAAAATAAAGTCAAAATGGGAAAATGGTAACAATTTTTTTCTTGTCTTATGAAACGGATAATTTTCATCACCCTACTCCTAACCCTCTTGTGAGGTCAATTTTAACACCCTGTTTGCAGGCAAACTAGGTAAAAAAAAAATTGATAAATTTGCGGAGTGCTTACAGTTACTTATTATTATAATGCAAACGCAAGGGGACGAAGAACAACAATGAAATTTTATTGATGGAATATTTTGTATTTTCTGTAGTGGTTTTCAGAATACACGAATTACTTAAGGGCCGGAGCTGATCTGGAGGCGGATCTAAAGGGAGCACTCTCTTAGTTTCATGTTTCTTCAAAGACAGCATTTCAACTTTAACCATTCCTATTAATCGTTTTGAACAGAAAATTTTGCGACAATTTTCAACTATTATTATGTTCTCATGGAAAAAGACTCCGATTCTATAAATAAATAAAAATTAAAAAATTAAACTTTTAGTTCACTCAGTGGTTTCCAACTTAACTGACGTTGAGGATCACTTTTGCTAATTTTCAACCAGATACCGAGGCGACACAAAAACTTAGTAATGCCGAGACTGAACGCTATATTTAAAGGGGGAAAGTATGAATACATTGTAGACTATAAAAAATTCCCAAGCTTTGTATCTGAATAATTTGAAATATTTTTCCTTTAATTTTTTTATTTCTCCCTGTTTTGTCATTTCTAATAGTTCGTGTCATCTAATGTTAATATTATTAATGAACAGTAAAATTCGTTGATTCAATTTATCCATCGACAATTAGCAAGATCAAGAATCCTGTAAAAAGGATGTAAACAAGGTAAGATCGAGAGATGACTGTGTGCAATTAAATCCATAGGACCGAGAATAATACTTAAATATTCATGGTATTGCTCAACATCAGCTTATTTTACTCGTAAATGTCTCCTTTTTCACATTATAAATATACATGCCTATTTCAAAATCGACCCAAGTATCAGAATGAGCCCGTTTCTGAGAGAACCGGTATCACATGTTTCAGATGGCGAAGCTCTCAACTGAAACTCACTCCCTGCTCGCCCTTCCCCCGATGCACTCATATGTTCTGGCGAAGCGAATTGTAAGTCTTTTCAACGAAATCCCACGGAAATCTACCAAATTTTCGTACAGTATTAGCTCTAACCGCAAACACTCTAATCTCGGTGCATGAAGCAAAACTCACCGAGTAAGTTTGAAAATCCATTGCCAATGAGCGTATCCCCAGTCATCCATCAAATTTCAAATGAAATGGCCGCCGCGACACCAACAAAATGCACCCAAATGTAACCAATCCACCTTCGAAGACCAAAAGGTGCGATTATACTGTACTAATCTCGAAGTCATCGAGAAAGGTCACAGGATTAGCGAAAAACAAAACCTCATTTTTTTTCGCTAATCACGCAATCCGTCCAAAAGTGACGGGTTGACAGTCGAAACGCCAAATTAATAATCAGGCTAATTAGTTTTTCATTCGTCTGCAAACACAGACCATCGTGTCTCCAATGTCAACGACCATTGCCGAAGAACGATGGGAAGTATAATTAGTACGAAGTAAGACGGAGAGAGGGACAATAACAGAGAGAGAACAAGAGAAAGAGTAAGATATCGGCTGCAGTGACTGAGTAAAGGTAGGCAGAAGGTAGAATGATATAGGCGAAGAGGGAGAGAAAGAGAGAGAGAGAGAGAGAGAGAGTGAGTAAGAGAGACGAAGTAAAAGAGATAAAGACTAGCACAGAGGATATGACTGGCGATAATCGAAGGAGTTCTTGGGATTCGTGGATCATCGTTTCAAAACTTATTCAGTCGGTTCTACGTGTGCTAGAAAGTGTCGTGGTCGAAGTATCCATCTCGAATGCGGGAAGCTGACGAATACAAAGATGACTTAACAAATGGAAACGTAGAGAGCTACAACTCGATCTCGATCGTCTCCACGCTCCATTGGCTATACCAGCACCGACTCTCAAGTCTTAATCGCATCGATGGTTACACACAAGAAAGACCATCGACTAATGTGCGGCAAAAAGTCGAGCACACACATACACACACACTCACTTCGAATATGAAGTGGACCGTTTCGATGAGGGTCTCCCAGAGCTGTGCACTCACTCGGTTTGGGAGCGTCTTTATTTTGCAGGCGGGAACGATGTATGCACGAATACCGCAGGTTGACCGCAGAAAATAAACTGTGAAATTTGGTGTACATGGCTTTTCTTTTCCGCTCGTTCATTACACCTTTTATAAAACAGTTTTCGGACGATTGCGTTTTTTCATGTTTAACGGGAAATGGTTAATCAATCACCTTATGCAGCATACGGTTGAGACCGCAGATAATGAGAGGAGCTCTTTCCCAAAATATTTTTACAGTTGGAAAAATTTACTATTTTTTTTTTTTAAGAAATTTCAAAACTGTGCAGCAGTTGGGAATATTGGAGTTAGAGAAGTTGGTAGTTCTAAAATTATACCGGTTGGAAACCATGCCAGTTGATGACTTGTTTTTTTTTTAGTTGTTGGAAATTTAAAAAATTTTAGTTGGCGATTTTTGTTTTTCTCCCACCCCCCTAAAAAAGGCTTTCGCTACGGCTGTGGTCCAGCTAGTTTTGGAAGTGAGGGAAGAGGGGATTTGGAAGCATTAGTTGTGTAGTGCTTACCAGTGACCCAGTTTTACTTTAGAAAATCTCATTTAGTTACGTATAATGCAACAATTACGTAGGAGAGACTCATGACGCGTGCGAAAGTTTTTGTACTTTTCTCATTAGTTCCCCAAATAATCGAGTCTTGATCAATTTTTTATCGTTGCCTAAAAACTTTACTCGCAAACTTTTCCCAACTCCTTCACAATTCATTATAATACAAATTTTACATATAACTCATTTTTCCGTTCCATGGTACTACACCTTGCAGTACCATGAGACACACCCCGTATACCATTGACATTCATAAAACTATGCCAAAATTAGGAAAAATTTTTATTAAAAATATGATCTATCGGCATAATTAATTTGATCCAACAAAATTCAACATGAGTCAACCCAAAAATAATTTGTTCTGGTTTAAGAGTCATTTCATCATCGTTCTGTTGAAAATAAAATTGAGCCTTACCTCATAAATTCACAAACCACATTTTCATTTTTGATTTTTAAAATTTCTGAAACAAAATAATTATACTTCTCTTTTGTTTTTTTTATATAACCTTCCTATAACGTAGGAAAATTATATTTTAGAGAGGTACCTACTCATTTTTGTTTTAGAGCAAATTTCAAATTTTTTTTTCTTCATAGATGTATGTGAAAAATAATGTGAAAAATTTTTTTCTTCAGATTAATGGAGAAAATTACCCCCTTCCGCCCTCTGGCTACGCCCATAATCATATTCAACCTGGACAACCACAAATATTGATTGCTTTAATTTTTAAATGTCCATTATGCAAAAACAAAAAATCATTATAGGCAACATAGAATTAATTAATATTTTAAGAAAATGAGCTGAAATTTAAAGTTTTCATATGCCCACATGATTTATTTTGTGACAGCTAGGAAAATACGAAAAAATGAAAATTTCAAGTGTCCCATTGTATCACAGCAAAAATTTCCCTAGGTACGTCACCACCACATGAATTAATAAAATTAATGAATCGCATTTACTAAGATACTTGAGCAAAAATTAATAACAACATGATAAATGGATTACTTCCATTTGTTAGGATTACATATCAATCGAATTTTAATAAATTTTTATCAGTTCAAAATCGAATGACAAAAACATTGATAATTTTCATTTTTTGTAAAAAATTTCACTACTATCGCTATCATTTTCAAATTAAACAAGGTATGGTCTCGGAATTCATTTGCAACGTTGCCAGACCTTTCTTACATCACCCCAATAAGTTGAATATTTTTTTCCATTCAGCGGCAGCAGCTGCGGGTCCCATGGTACATAGTTCTGTGGTACATGGGTCTTCCCTAGCTATAATTACTTAACACAATTTCTGATTCTTTTATGAAGTCATCTTGTGCCTAAAACTTCACACTGTTTAGTGAATGAATTGATTGGAAATCTTTTGTACTTACGTTGAAATATTAGAATTTAAGGAGTCCGGATTCTTGTTATAATTTTCAACTGTCCGGGGTTCTGGTTCCCAAATCCCTCTCCTTTCCATGGTTATGCCAGCGGAGGTGAAGACAGAATATTCTCTCCTCATACGAAACATAGTTTTTATACTTCATTGAGTCTGAAACGGTAGTTCCCAAAATTTATTTGAAGAGCGATGCACTTTAGAAAATTTTTAACATTTAGGAAACCCTTTTAGAGGGTAAAATTAATATTTCACATAAGTCATGAGGTGAAAGATTGTATGGGATATTCATTTTGAGCATAGAAATAAAAACTGAGTACACATCAAGGATGAAAGTGAACTAAGATGGAGGAGAACAGTGACTATAACAGTATCTCGACTTACCTTTTTCTCATAAAAAATGAAATCAAAAGTTACACCAAAATCTTGATGATGGAAATTAATCATTAAAAGTTACTGAAAATAAACAAAAAAGAAACAACATAACATACCAGAAATGATTGAAAACAGCTGTTATAGTTTAAAATAAAAAATATTACAGTAAAAGAATTACTATGATCAACACAATAGTAACCACAGATCTACGAAAAGTTTGTTTGAGAATCACTTTGACTATACGTACGTCCTCATTTTTTTTCTCTCTCTCTCTCTCTCTTGGTCCCTCTGGCATGGACCAAAGTGCTTAGTCTAAAAAGCTACAGGGTAATATAGTAATGGTGAACACATAAAAATGTTATTCATTTTTACGATGGCGAACCTTTGTTTCAGGAATCTGCGTGCAAAATTAACTGGTTTTACATCAATCATACGATAAATACGAGCCGTCTGCTATTTTATGTTTTTTTTTTCTCGCCCTTTTTCCCTCTCACTCACACACACACTCTTCCTCTCTTTCTCTCGCTCTTCTTCGTTATTTTTACCATTTCTAGAATTGAGATTTGTTTTAGATTAACTGTCAGACATAATACTGCTGGTTAACGAGTTCTCTGTGCGATTTAGCTTCTTAATTACTACCTACATATAGGTACTTTAGCTGGTAATGTTTATAACCTGGGATAACTAATGCAACTTCTTAAAAGCTAACGTTTAGACTGAAAAGGAAGGTAAGTGGTCTTGCGGAAATAATTGAGCCTCTTAAGGATATATCAAGCAGAGTGGGGTGCACTTCAAATGAAATCTTTTTCAATCTAGATGAAGAGAACAGAAGCATTGAATGGTTTCAAAAATAAGGCCTAAATGGACCCACTTGCAGATAATGTAGTATTTGTTTTTTTGAATCCTATTACTACTGTATTGACCTACTTCAAGAAATAAAAATACGAAAAATTATGATACGTATTGCAGAATTAATTTCCGATCTCTTTATAGTGTGTTTAAGAAGTTCTGCGATAAGTTGAGAGAAATACGAGTATTCAGTATAACTCTTTAGGGTTTTCACCCCATTTTAGTAAATAAATGCGGCCAACCAGCAAAATCAAAGAGGTTAGGCTAGAAATCATTTTAAAATGCAAATACAAAATTTAAGGGTCCTAAATTATTCATAAATAGACCGCACCAGAGAATCCATAGAGACGGAAATATGATTGGAGTAAAGAAAAACAAAATAAAACTAAGGTAATAATATTAATAGGTGGGTCACCTTTGCATAGTGAAATTTAAGAAGGCCCCTCCTGAAATGGTAGTAGTCCTCTAAGGGCCTTAGATTTTTTAGGTATTGATAGATTTTCTGCAAAATATGATAAATTCTGTCGTATTTTCCGTTGTAAGTTGGATCTTCCTCATATTTTTGAGTGAATTTAGATTCTACACAGAAAACCAATTTTTCAGACAATCTGCGTAAATTTTTACCTACGTGTAAACTATTTTTAAATTGAGGTAATGTCGATACAGGGGGCAAGAGGGCAGCTTGGACTCCTAGTACATTGGTAAGTTGGATGTTTCCGCTCAGCAGTTGGACAGTTGACAAATCGAGGACATTGATGACCTTTTTTTTTAGCCAATTGAAAATTTCGCACCAGTTGTCAATTTTGGAGTTGAAAAAATTAGCAGTTATAATAACTACTTGGAAAATCATGTCAGTTGATGACCTTTTTTTTTCTTTTAGAAAGAGAGAGAGACAATTTCGTAATTTTTTACTGTTGGAAATTTCCGTTTTTTTCCCACCCCCAAAAAAGGCTTTCGTTACGTCACTGGATACATTGGAACTTTTTCATCTTAAATCAATGACTTGAAGCGTATCCACAAGTTCCTAATTTCGGTTTACTGAAGAACTGCATGGAAATAAGGTGCATTTTTTTTAAAAGCAAGCTGACGTCATTTTTCAGTTAATTTTCCAAGCTACCTAACTCTAAATTACCTTTTTTTTTTCAAAATCGTAAGCCTACAGTAAAGTGCAAAAGTAAAATAAAGATCAAGACTGTGACAGTCTCAGTCTTGGTCTTGAACATTCGGCCATTGTTTTGCTCTCATATTAACATTCTTGGTTAGGTAGTTGATATTGGTCTTAAATCAAAAAGGTACCTATTATCTAAGTACCTATATCTTCGTCTTGCTTAATCAAATCTTTGTTTTTCAAATTCAAGTCTTTATCTCAATCTCAGTATTACAAGATTATTAATAAATTATTATTGTGTTGCAAGCGTAATTCAATACTTTTAAATTACCTCAACAAATAAGATAATTTCTGAATAATATCCTTTATTAATATTTCACTTCAATTATTACAAACACTTTAGAAGTATACTTATTACTATTTCTTAATGCTAGTGATGCCTGATATCCATAATATCGAGTATGGACCTTAACGTTTTGACTCAACTTCTAGTTCAGGAATGAATATGCTTTTGAAATGAAAACAAGACATCATCTTCGTTTTCTTTGTTTCAATCAAATATGGCCGACCAAAAAGGTGGCGTGACATGGAACATCCGCCAAATATGATGACACTTTATTGTCAGCATATCTGGTGGCGTTTGTCTGTGGGAAGCTAGGTAAAATATAGACAGCCATTATTCCAAGAATTAGGAATAATAGTTGTCTATAATTTGTTCGACACGTTTTTGTAGATGAACTGAATCGTCTGCAAAAACGGGATGGAACATATTGATATTATTTTACTTTTGCGTTTGGTCTTCGTCATAACTTTGCTTAGTTATTACTTTGAATCTGTTTCTCAACCAGCTCAAAATTTAAATCAAATAACTAGTTAAGGGCATTAACAGGTTCTTCATTTAGAGAAGAAAATCATAGATTTTACATTAATTATATAACTTTGAGCAAAAGAGTGTTTAAAATAAGGCAGTTTCTGAAAAGGAATCTATTCATATAGCAGAGTAATATAAGAAGAAGAAATTAGTCATTATTGTTCAAATGAATTCTCCCATTCGAGTATGTTTTAGGACAGATACACTCTTCGCATAGACGTCAATTACATTTATACCAGGTCAGACATTTCAACGTTCTGAATGTACCTACGCATGTCAGAAAATTTTCAGTTTTAAAACCTGACTTGATTTATGTCGTTCATTATTTTATTATTGTCGGTCGTAACATTTTCGTGTAGCCTACGTAATTAATAATTCGAAGAAGAAAAAATGCATCATAAAAAGGGTTTCTGCTGACAGCAGGATTTCAAAACTGAAATTAAAAAAAAACGAGAATTATAATAGTTTGTTTTTGTTTCTTGAAAACCTGCTCAAGTTTAAAATCGACACGAAGTTAGGAAATACTTATGTTGATAATAATAACAACAACGAAAATTTATCCGATGAATACCAACTAATAATTACAAAATGGCCCCAGCTTCTAACTAAATTTCAGTTTTGAACAATTTTGGTTTCAGAGTACAAAAGCTATATTGTCAGAGGAGGATTTATTTACGAATCTTATTCATTTTATTTTCGTAGTTGTGTAAGATTATTTGCAAAATAAAAATAAAAAAGTTAAAGAATCAATAAGTAATCAAATATTAACAGAAGTTGATTTAGGGGCACTAAAAAGGCTATCCTCTCAAAGCCAAATTTCGGTACGCTATTGAGACTTTAAAAAAAAAACTATATTTTAAGTGAAAAATATAACATATTATCAAGATGTTATCAAGATTTTTTTGTTTATATTTTTTTTAGAGGGAAGGGCTACCAAAAAGTATATATCTAGTTGAGTTCAAAACAAAATCACGAATGTACGGATATATTTCACAGCTTATGTAGATTGAGAAGAAAATAAATTTATATGAACAACAATATTGGTTTGTAATTTGGTTGGAGAATTTCACTACAGCAGTGCAATGGATTTTCATTTTCAACTTTTCCCCCCTAATTTTCTGATTTTCAAACCTACAGGATTCATTATAAATTTTACCTTTTAATTAAATATTTTTTTAAACTTGAGCTCCTCCCAACATAAATTTCTGTCTATGATGCGGGATTCCGTTCTGATCATAAAATCAAATTAGGCCCACCAAAAACTCTTCTAGTTTTCATGAAAAAACATGTACCTAGGTACCTATGGATTTTACTGTAAAAATGGGTTAATAATTTTGCCAAAAAAGGAAAAAAGTTGACGTTCTAGTAGCAGTTAATTTTCTTTATGTTCACGATGCGATCAGGAGGGTTCCAGTAATAAACAATTACTAGTCATTATGCAAGTGAAACTGCAGGTAACAGCTCGTAATATGATGTAACAGAAAAAATAATGAAAAAGTCAATTAATTCGACTACAATAAGTTCAAAATAAATCATAATTATACATTTGAACAATATGGAGGAATTAGTCACTTTTTATAAACTTTTATTCTATTAACTACTGTGATTTTAAAATTATAACCTTACCACAACCAACCTTCCAAAAGACATTATTTCGTATAAAGCTAAATCCAAGTAAACAATTTCAATATTTCTATGTTCTGCCATTATTCCACAAAGAAAGAATGTTTATTTTGCATGAAGCTAAAGCAAAAAAAAAAAATAGAAGCTTATTGTGGGATTTCTTGCTATGAAGAGGATTCTCAACAAGAAAGTATCCAACAGCTATTTGTATGTTCTACCACTTCGTACATAAATGTATGGGGGCAAAACCTAGACAAACACTGGAAATTTTGTAGCCAGTTTCATGGGCTTTTATAGTTGACTCCATATATGTACACAGACACACATATGTTTATGTGTCAAGAAAGTGCGTCATTTCTTATAAGTAACTGATAAAAAACAACGTACGAGTTTGTGTAGCAGTCTGTGACATCACTGAGATCTTTATCTATCGATTAGTCATGGTCCAAATATATTGTCAATTACTTGCCTGAATTTACAGTTAATTACAAACGAACAAAAGTGTTTTTAAAGTGCACCGCGTTAATAATAGCTTTTTGATGGCAACTGTAATTGAGAGGCCAAGCCCCTAACCTTCCACAAAGTTGATGATCCCCACACTCATCATTTAAAAATTCGTTTTTAACCTAAACGTATCTATTGGTCTATTCCAGATTGCTGATTATACTTGACCTTCATCACTTTATTCTTCTGTATGACTGCTACACTGCCCATTAGACTATCCTCCAGTGGTATTTTTAAGGATATCAGCATAATCTGAACTTGGTATTTTAACTTCATTCAAATATTGGTGCCGGTGTGGCAAAAACATGCCTGAACAAGAGTCAATGAATGCCATTTCACAAAATTCAATATTGGTTTTTTTAAAAGAAAAAAAGGACCCAATGAAGCAGTCATTTTATACTCCTAAGAAAGCCTAATGGTTAAATAACTACATACCAGCACAAAAATCATAATGCTTCATCGAGCCATTGAAAACAATATAGATATACTCGAAAAATGCGAAAAATGCTGAAAATGTAGCGAACGACTCAACATTGAAATACAGTACCCTAAATGTTACTTATGTCAATTTATTCATGAAATAAAAGTTACACAGATGAGAAGAGGACATGTTCAACTACAGGGCACATCAATAAAAGGAAACGATTTGAAAAAAATATTCGAGTATGCCCTACTGGCGAAATATGACTTTTAATATTTACCCACCTACTTTGTTAATTAATTTGTCACGTTGTTTCGTCTTCAGAAGGTTTAAAATTTTCCCTAACCTCATCCGGCGAACTCTCTTCTCTTCCACGGTTTCAGATGATATTCGATCGCCATTTTAATTCGTTCCCATCGCCCAAACGCTTTAATCACCGTAATTAATCCAGATTTAAAAATGTCATCATCTTTCGAATTCACTTAAATTGAAAAAAACAAAACAAAACAACCAAAAAAAAACGGTCAATTCATAAATATTTTGATTAGAAATTATATTTTCGTTATTTATACACTTTCGATCATTAACAATGGCTAAGAAAAATTGGTTGGCTGAGTTCATCCGTAAATAGGAATTTGTCACCTTCCCCGTCAAAATGTAGGCTATTTGAATATATTTTCACTCCTCCAACTGTAATTTTCATCCGCGTTGATAATCCGTACTAAATCGTATAGAATAAAATGACGCATCGATTACAAAAATCAAAAAAAAAAAAAAAACGAATCGAACCATTTAACGTTATTAATCGTTCATCCGCGAATTTCAGTCAGTAGATACGATTGGAGAGTGAAAAAAAAAAAAAAAAAAAATACGATTCGAAACGATAACAATAACTGTAGAAGTTCTATTTTTGAACATTAATCAGTGACACTAGAAGAAAAATCGTAAAAAATTTTTGCCTAAAAATGTTCACAGCACAATCAGATGCAATGGACACCGTGGACTATTTAATATTGAAAATGCTGATTTCTTTTTTAAATCAATTGGATACAGAATAGAGGCACCGATACGTTCATCTCATGACTTGCAAACTGCACATTTCTCCTTTCATGAGATTTTTTTCCAATTTTTTTCCCTTCGCGTTTTTTCAAAGACCATAATGGTCGTGTAACTCCTCCGGACAATCGATCGGAAAGTCTTATTCCTCCCACACAAACAAGCATAAAATAAAAATTTGCATAGAGTATCTATCAAGTATTATATCCATCACATACAATAAGTGACTAACAGATGACTGCTTTTTTATGCCCTGCATAGCTCGCGATAAATTCTGAGTATAACTAATTAGAATCATTTTTATTCTTTTATACTACATTCCTCAGCTTTCGAACTCTAATTTTATAAGAAAAATAAAAGTACTGAATAAGATCCATAATGGTTTAAAAAAATTTTAGATAAAATTAGGATAAGATGGCGTACTGTATTGGTGAAGATGAGAGCAAACAATAGATTAGGTTAATTTTGATAAATTTTTAAATCAAGTGATAAGTGACTATTAAAAAACTGCCATTTTTTGTAATCGCAGTTTTCCAACCATACAGACTGAAATTAATATCCAATGAAGTAAAAAATGGCAGACAACTAATTGAAGATGATAACGTCATGAAAAATTTTTAAAGTTGTTCCCTGTAAAATACTGACTTCTGACTCTTCTTCTCAGCACCGGCAGAATCACTGATAATATCTGACGGGTTCATTATACAGGATGTTTCATGAGAAATCCCTGATTTTGAAGACAAATAAAAAATGTTTAATAACTTTGAGACTTGTTCTCAATGGAAAGGAGCAAAATATACTAAAAACATGGCAGAAGGTATAAAATGCCGATTCTGGCGCACATACAGGGTGTCCGAGTTTTATATTTTCGTTCGTCGACGAGATAGGGAGGCGGGGGTAGGAGGGAAGAGGTTTGAAAAAGGTACGTTCGTGTTTTAGATAATTATGATGATGAGGCGGGTAGGAGGGACAATGGAATATATGTGGTGTCCGAGAATTAAAAATTACGTAGACTATGAATAAAACGATCAAATTTAAAATGGGGGAGATAAAATTTACAACGGGGGCTGTTAAAATTTAAAATGGGGGAGATAAAATGGTGGAAGGAGGTGGTATATGATAAGAGTAATAATAAGAGTGAAAAATTGACATAAGATAAAATGTAAACAATGAATAAAAATTTTCCCGTAGCCCTATGATTTTTGCTGTAAAACTGGTCGACTAATATAAATTCAAATTTCAAAATATTTTTCCTCCCCAATAAACATACCTATATACCTATAGCCTATATATAAAATTCGTACCACCAGGATTAATTTTTACTTGCGTAAACTATTTATCCTGTAACTGGTGAGCAGGTAATTAGCAGCTTGCATTTAGAAAGTGGATATAACCTTAATGACTCTAGCACATTTTCATGGGTAGAGTTTACAATGACTATTGATACATTTCAATCCGTGGGTATCTAGTCTATACACGTGCAAACTTTCTGTTTTGTGTTTTAATTTTTTTTAAATAAAATATTTGCAAATATTCTTCTTGAAGTAAGTAAAATTATTTAAAATTTTTATAAAAATTCACGAATAATATTTGTTTAAATTAAATCGCAAATCAATTATAAAAATTAAAATTTCAGATGGAATCTAGCAGCAATAATTCTTTCGAAGCAGCTGGAGGCAGTGGTGCAAGTAGCAGTGGTTACAGAAATGTAAGTTACAATTTCATATATGAAATAGAATCAAAATTTATTCGTATTTTTACCCGATTTGCAAATATTCAAAAATTTTTTAAAGAACACAACGTCCAGTCTCTCTTATAACATTCAATAAATACTTTATAAATTAAATTTGGGGGTATACATAGGTAGTTCAGAATAAATGATTGATAGATAG